>CAUYON010124392.1:0-39583 GCA_963573935.1 Arctocebus calabarensis
AGCTCCATCCATGTAAACATGAAAGAGGTAAAGTCTCCATCTTTCTTTAAGGCTGCATAGTATTTCATGGTATACATGTACCACAATTTATTAATCCATTCATAGGTCGAGGGGGACTTGTGATTCTTCTATGACTTAGCAATTATTAATTGGGCTGCAATAAACATTCTGGTACAGATGTCTTTGTTATAATGTGATTTTTGGTCTTCTGGATGTATACCTAGTAAAGGGATTATAGGGTCGAATGGAACATCTATTTTTAGATCTCTAAGTACTCTCCAAACATTCTTCTAAAAGGAGTGTATTAGTGTGCATTCCCACCAGCAGTGTAGAAGTGTTCCCTTTTCTCCACATCCACGCCAACATCTCTGATTTTGGGATTTTGTCATGAGGGCTAATCTTACTGGAGTTAGATGATATCTCAAAGTAGTTTTGATTTGCATTTCTCTGATGATTAAAGATGGTGAGCATTTTTTCATGTGTCTGTAGGCCGTGCGCCTATCTTCTTTGAAGAAGTTTCTCTTCAAGTCCTTTGCCCATCCTGAGTTGAGATCACTTGTTCTTTTCTTGCTAATACGTTAGAGTTCTATGTGTATTCTGGTTATTAAACTATAAAATGTATTTTAATATAAACATGCATAATCAAACGACAAAACATAAGGAGAAAGTCAATGAATCGGAAACCAAGGATCACAAAATTGAATGGAAGAAGAAAGCCATAGGCCAGAATATGGTCAGTAAACTACTACCTTGGAATTAAACAGCATCCTCGTGTTTAGGTATAGGAGGAAAGATTGGCCTGCACAGTGATTGACCATTTGGGAACTGCTATGGGCCATCCAGAAACATCATTCTTCTGGACAGGAAACATAGACAAAGATCTCTGCTTCCAGTTAGAAGCAGTGAGTGTGGGATTTGTGTCATGGGAGGGGTTGGGGGAGTTAATAAAAGTAGCTGGGAAAGTCTGAGTGGACTGAAAAATCCGTAACTAGAAGACACTTTGTCTAGCTAAGCCTGGGCTCAAGGTCTATCCTAATATTAATAAACACCAGTCTATACCACATGAAGCCAGAAATTAGGATTTATATGCTACCTACATAGTCTTAGTACCCAAACCATGAAATTAACATACAAATTGGACCCATGACTTTAAATCACTTGAACTCCCAGCAGGGCAAATATAAAATCTGCAGTGAAACATACCCTCAACTTAAGATGCACAAAATTCACATTTCCATACTAGAAATGATCTCACATAGTTTACAGTGGTGAAATATATAAGGAATCTCCCACATTTGAGAATTAGCCAAACATAATAAACAACAGGATTAAACAGCACATTGAAATAACTGCAAACTCTAAATAAGTATATCTAAATTGATTAAAGACATAAATTAAATCATTAAACATTTAAAAAATAGGGTTTTGTGGAAAATTACTCAGGAATTCAACACAGAGATAAAAAATACAAAAGAAAGTTGAAGAAACATAGAACATGGAATAAGAAAGCCCATCATAAGATTTCCACAAATATGAAGAGAGAGAGATAAAACTTGAAGACCTAGTGGCTTAGGCTTTTCCAGAATGAATGAATGATATGAATTCTCAGATTTGGGAATGTGGTAAGTACTGAACAGTGTGAATAAATATAAATTTACAACTACATAAGGGGGAACTCATAAAAGCAACCAAAGATTAAAAACAATAAGTTACCTATAGAACAATGATAACCAGACTTACATCAGACTTATTAACTGATGAAAGGAGTTGATAACTTCTTGTAACTGTAACATGTTTTGAGAGAAAATAACGGCTAACACCAGAATTCGATTTTCAGCCAATTTTTTAATTCAATACTAAGAATAGGACATATTCAGCCACATGAAGAATCAGAACCTTTACTGTTAACAAATTCTCATTGAAAATCTTCTAAAATGTGTACTTCAGGAAGAAGATATTGAATTGAGAAGAAATAAGGTACAAGAAAGGGTTTTCAGGCAAGAAATGATAAACGTGTGTACATCTTGTAAAGATACTTGGCAGCATAAGAGTAACATGTAAATGTAATACAAGTATATCTATGTATATACAAGGAGATCTGTGCATAAATATATGAATGTAAAAGACAAAAAGCATGACTTCCAAATCAGAATTTGTGGAAAATTTGTGGGGTGGGGAGCAGAAGATTCAGTCAAGTAAAAAAAGGCAGGAAAGGAGGTAGGAGAAGGAAAGAAAGAAAAGGAAAGGAAAAAATACCATAGTAAATAAGAGACACCAAATAATAGATAGAAATAAAAGCAACTATGCCAACAATCACTTTGAATGTAAATATTAAGCAGATTAAACGTACCCATTAAAAGGCAGAGATTGCTAGATGATCTGATTATATGTTTATTTCAACAGATATGTTATAATTTAAGGACATGGCAACATAATATGATGAAAAAATAGATCAAGTAAATATCAACCCAAAGAAGGTCATTGTAACTTGATAGCAAACAAGATAGACTTTAAAATACCACATACTGATT
The DNA here is from genome assembly GCA_963573935.1 of Arctocebus calabarensis. NCBI lineage: Eukaryota > Metazoa > Chordata > Mammalia > Primates > Lorisidae > Arctocebus > Arctocebus calabarensis. The sequence continues at coordinate 2,532 of CAUYON010124392.1, forward strand.
TAAAAAAAAATAATAGTTTTAGCTTTCTCCTTTGAGCAAGACAATGAACAATTTGCATCTAAAATATAATTTTAAACTCCTATGTACTTAATAGCCACAAAATGTGTAAAGGAAAAATTTACAGTACTACAAAGAGAAATCAACAAAGGTACCACCATAGCAGGGCAGACGTCACACTCATACCTCTCTTGTGGTGAATCAAGCACACACAAAAAATATAGATGCGGACAAGGATTACCAAACAGAAGGAGAGAACTTTTCGAGGCAAAATGTTCTAAAACTCTACTGTAATGATGATTGTACAACTTTGTAAATTTATTAAAAACTTTAAATTGTACAATTTAAAATGGGTGAATTTTATAGTATATAAATTATACCTCAACAAAGGTGTTAAAAGGATATAGAAAACCTCATGAGCACAGCACTGGCCAATTAGGAAAAAAGCAATTCAGTCCCAGCACAAATGAAATATTTAGAGAATTCAACTTCACATGGAAATACAAAGTAAATCTCAACTAAGAATGAATTGATATCTGGTAGACCACCTGTCCTGAACATAGTTTAATTAAAATTATCTTTAAAACTTAAGTCTGAAAATTTTTAAATACTTCTAAATCATGGTGTTAAGAAGAAATAACGATGTAAATTTAAAACTGCTTACAAATGAAAGAAAACAAAATTATTCTTTTATATCAAAGCATATGGAATAAGCTAAGGCAGGTACTATAAAAGACAAATAAGTCTAAAATGTTGATAATAAAAATACATGAAAAGGGAACATAATTAAAGATACAGTAGAGCTTTTTTAATCTTAAGTGAAAAGTATGAATAATTCAATTTGAAAACTTAGACACATAATTACCTAGAAACATAGAAGACCCCACAAGAAAAAAACTCCTAGGAGATTTATGAAAGAAATGAAATCAGTTTAGTATCTATACATGAAATGAAGACCAAATTCAGATACTTTTATAGGACAGCTTTACCAAAAGTTTCAAAAATATACCAGGGCTGCCAAAAAAAGTATACATTTTAAGCAATCTTATCAGAAGTAAAATCAATCATTCCAAAAAGGTATATAAATTGTAGGTAAAAAGTATGTGCCTAACATGTCTAGGTACACTTGACCAGTAATGGTAACTTCAATTCAATTTTGAAAAGTAATACATAGATAACATCGCTTAAAATGTGTATACTTTTTTGGCACCCCTCTGTATATCATTCCAAAATTATATCAACTTTTTCAGGAGGAAAAATAGAAGAATCACTCTCCACATTATTTTGTGACGTTAGTATAACCCCAACACAAAAGTCAAAGAAAAATTATAGGCCAAGTTCTTTTATGAACTCAGATTCCCAAATCCTAAATAAAATATTAGCCCACTGAATTTAGCAGGAAATGTAAAAGACATGTTAAAGAGTACGATGTATTTAATCATTGCAAGACTGGTTTAACATCTAAAAATTCCTGACTGCATAACAAGAAGAAAAAATATCACCTCCAAAGATTTAAAAAAATGATAAAATTTAATACTTATTCAGGATAAACGCTCACAGAAAACTAGAAAGATAAGAACATTTCTTTAATCTAATAATAGATAATCTAAATAAACCCAACAGCAAATGTGGTTCTTAATGGCAAAGCAGCAGCAGCAATCCCCTTAAAGTCAGGAACAACACACAAAAAAAATCCCCCATCACTATTTTACTCTGAATTATGAAGGAGGTTGTAGCCAGTACTTAAGTCATGAACAGTTTGTTATACTGTTCAGGATGCAAAGACCTAGTGGTCTTTGTTGCACAAATGCCAACATGTCAGTAGCTAAAGACATAAATTTACTTTTTGTTCAAAGTCCATTGCAGACTTCAATGATGACTCATTTCTAAGGGTCCATTTGTGGCTATGCATCTCAAAATGGGAACACCGGGGTTGCTGTGCCAAGGGAAGGGAGAAATGGAGGATGACACAGCAGCTTTTGGTGGCTTTAATCTGTAGTGACATAATACTCTCCCATTCCATTGACTCAGACAAGTCACATGGCTTTAACTGCAAAGGGGCTGGAAATGTGGGGAAGCACATGAATATTTAGAGTACTGTGAATGTCCCACCAGAAGTAGAAAGGAAGTAAAATGAATTATCATGGTTTGCAAAATGATATGACTTTGTACATTATTAAACTGATCTAGTATATACACTATTAGAACTAACATTCTAGCAAGATTTCTTGTAACAAGGTAGAAAAATAAATTCCCTACCCCTCCCTTCCCTCATACCAGGAATACTACTAAAGAAATGTAATTTTTAAAAAATAATTTAAGAGACTTTGGAATAAATATTATAAAAGATGAATAAGACCTTTATGAGAAAAATTTTAAACTTCATTAAAAGTCATAAACTAAAACCTAATTTTATACATATTACATATATATTTTATAGATGGAAATATCCAACATCAGAAATATATTAATTTTCCCCAGATTAATTTCTAAATTTCATGTAATTGAAAAAATCAAAATAGATCCTTTTTTTTTTTCTTTTTGGAGACAGATTCTCACTTTGTCGACCTGGGTACAGTGCCATGGCAACATAGCTCACAACAACATCGAACTCTTGGGCTTGAGCAATTCTCTTGCCTCAGCCTCCAGAGTATCTGGGACTACAGGATCCTGCCACGATGCTCATGTAGTTTTTTTCTGGCTTTAGTAGAGATGGGGTCTCACTGTGGCTCAGGCTGGCCTTAAACTCCTGAGCTCAAGCAATCCACCCTCCATGGCCTCCTAGAGTGTTAAGATTATAGGCATGAGCCACTGTGCCTGGCCCCAAAATATTTTTTCTTTCTATTTTTCTTGATGCACACATGTATAACTTGTCAAACTGTCTTAAAATTCAGAGGGAAAAGCAAAGATCCAAGAAAAAAAAATTTGAGTAAAAGAACAAGATGACAAATATCTGGATTATGTTTGGCTGCAGAGTAACAACAAAAAAAATTGTCTACAGTGGCTTAACCTAATAGGGTATTATTTGTATCATATAACAAAAGAACATTTATCTACAAAGAGAAAAGACGAAAATATGCTACCCAAAGTACTTGGATTTGGTTCTACATGCCAGTTCTTAATGTAAATTAATAAACTGACACTTGAGGTTATATGTAGTACCTAAGTCTCTGATCTCAACTAGCATGAGTCAGCTCCTATAAAAGAAACCATTTACATGGTAATAAAGTCAAGTTTCTGATCCTTCAAAGTCCAATCATTATGAATTCATGAAAGTAAATGCCATCTGTGAGGTTACTTGATAGACAAGCATTTGATGTTCAGGAAGCAACTCTTCTTCAAACTTTGCCACATTTGAGGGCTTCCATTTAAAACTAACTCCCCTTGTACAAATTCCACATTTAAACACTGTCTTTCTGATATGAAATGTTGCTTCCTGTGCTCATCTGCACAAAGGAATAGTATTTCTTCACCCACTATGGCACTCTCCACTCAGAGTGACTTACTGCGTGCTAGATAGACACTGCTCTGAAGCTAGGGGCTGGAGGGTGTTAGGGATAGTAAGGGAACAGCGTGGGAAGGAAAGGAAAAGTGGGAATTGCTGAGCCAAAGAAAAGTGAACAACTGCTGAGACAGACGACACAGTTCCTTAGGTCCGACTTGAACAGGGTAGGAAAGATCGTATTCTGGGCCGTTACAAAAGCAGAACTAGCTGAGACTGTGGAAAGTCTTGAAATTCAGACACTGCTCAACTCCTAAGACCCTCCACGAAAGAATTGATCAGTAGCAGCTTTTTAAAGAAGCAGCTAGCCAGCATCCCATGATTAATCAAGGCTCTATTAATATCTTGGAGACTTTCCTAAGGAGAAGTTAGTTAGGATTAGGGTAGAGTCAGCTAAGACCCTTAGTAAAAGCAATGCATAAACATGAGTTAGGAAAAGCACACACATGAGAAGGAGGAGGAGCAAAGCTAGGAATTAGGGAATAAATATAAGGGGGAAAGTCAGTCATTCGCAAGGAAGAGATCACGCCTCTCTTAAGTGTATTCAATTTGCTCATAAACTTCTATCTGCTTTCAGGTTTAGGAGTATTCTATAACACAAACTTTGCTCACCGCCTGTTACTGCTGTGTAACTTCTTTTTGCGCTGGCTCTGCTGCTACTACTGGGTTCCCTCTTTCTGTGCTGGCTGAGTCAAAGTGCTTTAGATTCTTGGGGCCACTTGCTACTGGCCCCCAGAGAAAGCCCAAACCAGGGCGGGGGCCTTCACAGCCCCCTGTGAGTCTTCACACACATGACAGAAAAAAGAATCTACTAGATATCTAAGTGATCGTTGCCACTCCACGGTTCTAGCAGACGGTGCCGCTTTCATGGCAGCATATGGCAGTGTGCTGTGCCTAAGGTAGGTACCTGATGAATATTTTCATTAATTGGTTATAACAGCAAATAAAATAAAACCTGTACAGCAATCCATAATTTGGGGATCTTAAAATTCCCCAAAATGTGTTCTTTCCATATTTAGTCCTGTAATATTCCCAGTAGAGCCAAATTAAGTCAAGCCAACTTAATAGGTTAAATGGTTCAGCGTGGCTTAATGAGACGTGATACCACAGCCTACTTGGGTAACACTCTGCTCTTGTGTCTGAGCTGATCTTTTTCAACATAATCATCAGCACATCTTAACATGACACTAAGAGGTAATTAAATCCACTTTGGACTAATGTGGGGAGGAAGATGTGGGAGAGGGAATACCTTTTTTTTTTTTTCTCCCCGTTCACAGTCAAAAAATCAAAGAAATCTATGGTTTAATGCTCCCAGACACTCTCCCGGGCATGTGGAGGGAGTTCTTATGTTCCTTCATGTTGCTCTCACAGACTTTTCTTCCTTAAAGAGGCTACAAAAATCATTATCAGGGAAATTTTTAGCCACAGTGGGAGAAACGAGAAAGAGAAGGAAAATAAACACTCCCTCTAGACAGCAACAAGGAGTCCTGACTTGTCAGCAGGCTTTGTACAGATGGAATCAGGAGTTGGGTGGGAATACGAACCACGCTGTGCTCAAACACATCTCCATCTTCAGGCTGCGGCTGGAAGCCGTGTGTTTAACATGGGACGCCGCACAGACTGGGGCAAAATGTAGGGTTAACAGTTCCAGGGAGGTGGGAAGTGGGAAGGGGACATGGTGAGCCACTAAGGATCCTGGAACTAGCTGCCCTCTCACTAGCTCCATTTAACAATGTGTTTACAGATAGCAAAATCTGCAGCCTGGCCTTTTCAATCGCCTGGCTACCGAGACTAATTCTTACTGAGAAGACTCAAACACAGGGAGAAGAGATGGTTTGGGCTAAGTTTCGATGGAGAGATACCCCAAAAGACTGGACACTTAACTTTTACTATCACTGTCCTCCTGATTATTTCAATTTTGATGAAATACAAAAGAAGAGTAAGATACATCTGTGAATCATCAGAAAGACACCACAATTGGTAGGTTCGGCACCCATAGCACATTGGTTATGGTGCCGGCCACATGCCCCTTGGCGGGTTTGAAGCCAGCCCAGCGCAGCTAAACAACAAGGACAGCTACAACAAAAAAATAGCCAAGTGTTGTGGGGGCTGCCTGTAGTCCTAGCTACTGTGGAAGCTGAGGCAAGAGAATCACTTAAGCCCAAGAGTTTGAGGTTGCTGTGAGCTGTGACACCATGGCACTCTACCAAGGGCAACATAGTGAGACTCTGTCTCAAAAAAAAAAAAGAAGACACAATTGGCGTAATTCATTCCATGACCTGCTTTTCAAAAAGGCAGGGACTTTGCACATTATCCCCCAAAGACAACCTTGAACAAACCGACATTTATCCTATTCCTGACTTTTACCCTATGGGTCATTCTCTGAGAGTTAAACAATTACTCCACTAACATATTAAATGTAGACCTTTAATAGGAATAATTCAAACTAAAATATTTATTCTCCTGAATTTGTGTTGGGCTTTAATTTTCTCATTTTTAGGAGCAGCATACTGCTCAGAGAAAACCTCTCTGAAGAGATCACTTTTCTGTGGAGATCGGAAAGATGCCAAAGGTAACACAACACTAGTTTGATGTATTAATCAGCATGTTTTCTCTTCTGGCAGTTTCTGTTACTCCATGACCCTGCCTTCTTAGGCAGTTAGACTGGAGAAATCCATCCCCTCAAATGAGGGCTGTTTTATGAACTCCGGGAACCAGCATGTCAAGGCCTAGACCCTGGGTATCAGACAGAAGAATGCAGCCTGTCTACATAAGTGTGGGGAATCACTCGCAAAACTAAAACAGTCTGTCCATCTGATTGACCTGAAACCACCTGACTCTGTATGGAATTCCGAACTGTGGGCCACACATCTGTTCAACTAATATTGACTTGGTGACCACTCTCTTACTCCAAACAAGAGTTGTAAAAAACAAAATTATAAGTGGTCTATCTTTCCTGTCCTCCAGGAGCTTAAAACCTAACAGAAGAGATAAGAAATATAGTAGCACCTCCATAATTGGCCACCTCCCTACATTGACCACCTCCTTAAGCTGCACTAATTTTCATAGACCAGACACATGCCCGTCCATATCAGTACAGTGAGCCTCGTTCCTTGTGTTGATGACTCTGTGTGTTGACAGTTGGCCACAGTGCCTTGGGTGTTAACTAACAGAGGCTCTACCGCATAGCCAGATAAATCCAATGTAAGGCACTACACAAAAGAACTACCAGAGGGTCCTGTGTCTAAAATGCCACCAGTAGCACCTGTGTCCTTCCTACCATTGAAAGCTGTGATTATTGTGGGGGTGCTAACTTGTATGTGAATTGTCTCCCCAACTAGAATAAGCAGGGACGAGTCCACCTCTGTGAGATATTTGCCCATGCATATCACATCACCTGGCTATCCAAACCATACAGTAGTGAATGAATGAATGAGTGAAGGAACGATCCCACATCAGGGTCTGTTTTTGTTCTGTGATTATGTGAGAGTTTAGGGAAGTAAGCCTGGTGTGCTGGATTGTCCATTGCCAACTTTACACCACCACCCCCTATTCCGAGTGTGGGAACTGCCTCCCCCCCACCCCGATTCATCTCACAGGGTGACAGGGAGGACTTAGGGTAGACAGATGTGCACACAAATGCACGGGCATGAGAGCCCCCCACTTTGCCTGGCAGACTACGATAGTTAGCCAAACTTCTCAGAGATTCTCAAGGAGCATGGCAGCCTGCATCAAGCATTTGCAAACCTCTCCAGGTGGTTTGAGCTGTGGGCTCAACAGCAACTACCTGACCTTTGAGGCATTCCTCTGACCTCCTGGGGTAGCTTTATGACCTCTGCACCAGTGCTCCTCTCCTTCCCAGCTCCTTCAAAAGCTGTCTAAGGTCCTAGTTCTGAGTCAGACTCCTCATATCAGGGAGTGCGAGTTTGTTCTCCCCTACATATGACTCTGCTCACCCGAACGGGCGGTCTCTGGAATATTTCATTTTGGCAATTTTGGATTACCTTTCCTTTTGTACAAAAAGAAACTAGGCCACAAAGAAAAAAGACTTTTTACATTCACATAAGGCAAATGATTTTTCAGTCAATCATTCTTTAATTTATAAAGCCTGTTCTGTTTATAAACATTCTATACTTTTAAGAAATAATGCATTTTAATTTCAAGATGACAGATTTTTGGACACTATCAATAGCTTACCTCTTAACAGGTATGTTTTTATTCCCATTTATAGGTGGAAAAGCAGAGACAGGTAAGAGCCAGTAGTAGCTCTGTCTGATATATCACATTCCTCACTTATAATACCCAAAAATCAATATTATTTGAAGTAGAACGTTTCAAAAATAATGGCAATTTTTTTATATGGCCAGCCTCATGAATGTTATAAGGAGCCACATCTTGAGACTTAACTTTAAATTTTAAAATATAAGCCACACATATTCAAGCAATTAATTTTAACTCTCCAGAACATTTTATTGTATTTTCCTGAAGATTTTTACTCAAACTTTCCATTTCTGGCTTTTCCCAGTGCACATTGGTCCCAACCTCTGCCAAATCCACTAAGACTCTGCTCACAGATAATGCCAAGGGTGCAGCAGTGGCGACAATTTAAAAAAAAAAAATGAAAGATGACCCCCAATCGAGAGCTGTGTGGCCCTTTCCTTCATGGATCTATGTAACCTGACTTCCCCTGTCAAGCACTCAAGGGTTCTAAACACAGAACAGTGAGGCCCCAGAAGGCTGACTTTCCCGGAGCCTCTCCCCTGAGCGATCTGCTGTATGACTACGACGGCTGGTGTGTTCCCCACCTCCTCAGCCCAGGCTGCACCAGGCTCCTCTACACTTCCTTCCCATGAGCACAATTCAGAGCCCTCGGTGAGCAGCCCCATGACTGCCAAACCTCCACCAACCATGGGTCAGGCCCACGTGTATTCGGTTTCTCCCATCTTTTTTTTTTTTTTTTGAGACAGAGCCCCAAGCTGTCACCCTGGATAGAGTGCTGTGACATCACAGCTCACAGCAACCTCCAATTCCTGGGCTCAAGCAAGTCTCCCGCCTCCACCTCCCAGGTAACTGGGACTACAGGCGCCCACCACAACGCCTGGCCATTTGGTTTCTCCCATCTTTATGACCCTAAAGCAGAGCCCAGTAGAATTCCAAGAGGAAAAAGGAATACCATCATGAAAACAGATAATAAGGGAACGAAAAAAGGAATATGACATTTAGTGAGAGACATGGGTTCCTCAGTGTACTACGGTGTACAGAGCATCAGAGTTGCCTCAATGGCCTCATCGGAAGTGAGAAGACTCTCTGGGTGACGTGAGTTTCAGTTTCCTCTTCTGCTGTTAATTAGTGCCTACCATTGTGGTAGTGGTGAATAGTTACTGAACAGTGTACATGAAGCACTGAACATAGTGCCTGGCACGCGGGATCCACTGCCACATGAATAGAAACCAGCACTGATTGATCCATAAATTCCTTTTTAAGGGAAAGCAGATTTGCTAGCTGTGTGACTTAGGCCAAAGCCGTTTACCTCCCTGAGTCCTTATAGCCTCGTCTGTCAGATACATCTAATAGCACCTGTGCTACTTACTTGTGGACGATCATGAAAGTCAACTGAGAATACCTGTGTAAAGGTACAAAGTAAACTGTAAACCCCTGAACAAAAGAGAGGCTGTGTAAGTCACCACGTTTCCAGCCAAACTTGCTTTGTTAAATTGGAAATCTTACAGGCCACAGAATAAGAAGTATTGTGAAGCACTGGTGTGGAATAATGATTATCAAATAACTTGTATTCAATCATAATGCTCAAAGCCTTAAACCAACTCATTCTAAAAACCCCTAAATAAAAATAAATCAGGACATAACCAATCAACACTATTGTCAAAAACAGTTGGCAGGAAACAAAAGCTATCTATACCAAATATTGGGAGCTGCACGAGTTTTATTAAACTCCTTTAATGGAAGCCAGAAATAAGTGGATTAAAGTTCTCCGTACCCCAAAGCAGCCAGTGTCCTCAGCTATGCACACATCATAACATTCCCCCAAATCCCATGAGCTAAACTCCTCTGTTGAAATTCCAGAATCAGTTTCTCCTATGCTAGCAAAATATATGCATTTTACACACACACACACAATTGCAGAATACACTGCAGAAACTGTTCACTTACAGCTATGACTTTTTTTTTTACTAATTCAATATAATTACAAAAGGAAGAAGGAATGTCATTGTGAAATCTGGGTGTCTGGGAGAGCCAGAGAAGACCGAGGCCACACAGAAAGCTGCGCTATCGGGCGGAATGTACACAGGTAGTCAGGTTTCTGAGTATGCAAAGGAAAGAAGTTTCATTTGGACCACATTCAACAGGACATGAGACCGGAAGGACTGCTTTAGTCTTATGATACAAAAAGAAGTTATATAAGTTGAACAAATGCTCTTTTAGGAATGTCTTACACAAGTTGCACAAACTGTCAGAAGCCTCAGGGAAATAGCCGGTGGTGAAAATGTTTGTCCAGCGCTCAGCTGATAGGCACACATTGCAAAATTCTCCCCAGTAGTTCCGACCCTCACTCTGCTGCCAGGACCAGTACACCACCCCACAGCAATGGGCTGACCTGACCACATCAAAGCGGAACCTCACCACCCTTTTGCCCTTCTGAGTTACAGCTGGCTGATCAGGCCTGTTAGGGGGAGGTATGTGCCTTTGAGAGCGTCTTCCTTGTGCCTCCCTGGGCCAGACCTGTTCTGAACATAAACAGAAGCCTCCATCTCTACCACTGCTTGGCTGATAAATGCTACATTGTTCAAAGCCACACTAGGAAAAGCATTATAAATTGTACTAAGGCAGTATCTCCTAGTCAGCAGACTACGTTTAAACAACCTAGTAATTCTTATCTCTAATTCTAGGATTCTTTAGATCTTTTCAACCGAAGAAATTCACATTAGGCTAAAGAAATGAAAGGAATAAAAAGGCAGGGAGGGAGCCAAACATCCTTTCAAAGCACTTGACCTTGTATATGTACCTAGTATCCCCATGCTAAGAACTGGATGTTCAATTACTAAAAATTACTATTGCATATGCCTCAAATGAAATCCCAATTATCCTGTCCAGCAGGTTTTAGCATGATAAAATGAACATATTCTAAATGTTTCATGTGAGAAAAGTCAAGAAAGAATACCACATTTTCCTCCTAAGTGTTGTTCCCACTGGTTGGGTTAGTCAGATTAATGGAGCGGACCTCCACCATTCATGGAAGGCTTATTAATACAATTCCTATCTCCGCCTTCAGGGACGCTACTGTTTCTGTCTTATGTCTGGGGCTACATGAAGAGGACAACAACAGTCAGAGTAAACAACCTGTACTGAGCACTCACTATGTTCCAGGTGCTGCTCTGCACATCCTGAATTAATTAAATCTTTTAGCACAGCAACCGCTGTGGTGGGGCTGCTGTTGGCCCAGGGCTTCCTTCCTGTGCACGTCCTGCAGCTGGGAGCAACAGGCAGCTCCTCCCCCAGGCTGCTCTCTCCACGGCCTGGCATCTGTGGCCATTGTTCATGGGGACTTCCGCCACCCTTCTTCGCGTCACAGGATGTCATGCCTGTGCTCCTACAGCAAGCCACAAGGCTTCTCCACTTTTCTATTTTTGTAAGACAACACAGATGCTGCCTCTCTGGGAGTTGTTTTTTGTACCTTGTTTTATTTCCTGGGCTGTTCTCACACACTGCTGTCATTCTTCTTCCAGCCACATCTAGTGCAGCTTGATGAATGGGTTTTCGAACTAGTGACTAATTGTGCCCCAGGGCAGCACTCTATAAAGGTAGACACTGTGTGTGTGTGTGTGTGTGTGTGTGTGTGTGTGTGTGTGTTTTCCCCAAATGAAGCTGCTCTTGATACTTTACAGCACACGCTTTGGAATCCAACAGTCCTAGGCCGGAATCTCAACTTTACAGCCGGCTCCTCTGGGCCCTGAGAAAGATGACTTAATTTCCTGCAGCCTCGGTTTTCTTATCGGTATGATGATAACAACTATCTCTGAAAACTGTTGTTGTGAAAAACTAAATATAATTTTATAAAATAATAGAGTTGTTTTTAAAGTGCTTGCTACTTTCGTTGCTAGTTTTCCAAACTTTCACTGTGCAAATATCATGTGCAAATACCATCATCATTCATTTAATAGTATTTTGTTATGTGTCCTAGCAATTCCAAATTTAGCTGGATTCTCTAGGGAACTTTCACTTATTTGCATAAGGAGACCTTTATAGGAATGTCACTGAAGCAGTATTTCTGATAGTTGTTGTGTGCTGAATTGTGTCCCCCCCCCTCAAATTCACATGTTGAAGTCTTAACCCCACTGTATGTGAAGACAGGGTCTTTAAAGATTGGTAATTATGTTACAGTGAGATGATTAGCATGGGCCTTAGTCCAAATGACTGTTGTCCTTCCTCTTAAGAAGAGGTGATTTGGACTGAGAGGGATACACAGGGAAGACCATCAGAAAATATAGGGAACAGAACATAGTCATCTACAAGCCAACGAGAGAGGCCTCAAAAGAAACCAACCCCGTCAACACCTTGGCTTTGTGCACCTCACTTCTGAAATTGTTAGAAAACAAATTTGTTGTTTACACCACCCAGAGTGTGGTACTTTGTTTTGGCAGTCCTAGGAAATTAATACAATCATCATTTCTGTTATTTATCTGGTGTTATTAGTCATGGTCCCATGACACTTGTCATCATTGCACTTATGTTGAGTTATTAATTTATTTTTAATAGTGTAATAAACATCTTTCAACCCATTCCCAAAACAAAAACAAGACAAGAAAATAAAATTCACATCTAATTACACATTCTCCCTTCATCATCCTCACTCTTGTCTCTTGAGTATCCATCAATTTAAAAGTAAGCAAATAAATTACAGTAGATTCATGCAAGAGAATATTGCACAACAGTGAAAACAAATGAATTGAAGTCATTGTTGCTTACATGTATTAATCTCAAACATGTATCACCCCTGGGGAAAGAAGGAAGAAGATAGAATTAGGTGGATGTAGAAAGGGTTTTAATGCTTTATTTCTTAGGCAGAATGGTAGAATACAAATATTATATCAGTATCTATGCTTTTTTATATGCCTAGTTGTTTTACAATAACAAGTTTTATAAAATAATTTGTAAAGTAACTTTTTATGCAGCTTTTGTGTCATCCTCACTTATTAAAGAGAAAGAAGTCAGAGGTACCATGGCCTGGAAAGGATCCTACTGTGCACTGTCACATCTGCTACCATGACCCCCTCTGACATCATCCATGACATCTATGACCTTGAACTTGGCAGGTCCACAGCTGGGCTATTCTGGAAATCATACTCCACATCCCAGTAGTTGATCAGTATTTTGACCATTTGCCATAGCAGGTAACTGTAAGTAACTCTGTGTGAACCTCAGAATTCTTTGTAATCACCCTGACATAACTATGGCAAAATAAAGTGGAAAACTATCATTGCTCTAAGAGTTTTAACTCAATATAAACCCAGTCAACGAGAAATAAATTCTGCCCAAATGAAAACATTAAGTATATACTAAAAATGCTAATTCCAACATGCTTGATCAAGGTAAGCACTTTCCTTCTTCAAAAGAGCAAAACAAAACTACATCGTGTGGCAGAAAGAGCTCAGAGAGATCTGGAGTTGAATTCAGCCTTTGACTTTAGCAAATTACTTAACCTACATAAGCCTCCCTATCTTTTCCTTAATATAGGAACAACGACCACTGCTTAGCAGGGTTTTGTAGCGTTGTAAGAGGTAGTACAGTAAAAGCACCCAGACAGTGTTGCCACATGGCTGTTCCTAGCATACACAAATCTAAAATCTATCCTTCCTCTGAGAGTTAATTCACCCAAGGTAAACAAAACATTTAAAAGAAACCCTGTCGTTATCACTGCAGTTATTTTTGGGATCCCCTTAATGTCTTCAATGTTGCAGCAAAGGCAGGAAATAAACTGAGGGGATATGAAGAGGAAGGAATTCACAATAAGTATATGACTTTTTCTGTTGCAGGTCCCTGCTGATCCTTATGATATGCATTACCAGTGCAGTTTCAAGGAAGAAAGGGAAAATGAAGGCTGGGTGCAGCGGCTCACACCTATAATCCTAGCACTCAGGGAGGCCAAGGTGGGTGGATTGCCTGAGCTCAGGAGTTCAAGGCCAGCCTAAACAACTGTGAGACCTTGTTTCTAAAAACAGCCAGGTGTTATGGATCGCTTGAGTCCAAGAGTTTGAGGTTTCTGTGAGCTAAGACGCTATGCTTCAAAAAACCCCAAACAAAACCTGGAAAAATGTTAAACAATAAGGAAAGATCAAAATAAAGGTCTTAATCTTATAAAAGAGATGGGTAACATGGTTCTACATGGGTCATTCTGAAATTTTTTTGTGTGTGTGTTTGAGACAGAGTTTTATCTTATCACCCTCGGTAGAGTGCCATGGCATCATAGTGCACAGCAACCTCAAACTCTTGGGCTCAAGTGATCCTCTTGCCTCTGCTTCCCAAGTAGCTGGGAATACAGGTGCCCACCACAACACCTGGGTTGTTTTTCTATTTTTGGTAGAGACAGGCTCTCACTCTAGCTCAGGCTGATCTTGAACTCATGAGCTCAAGCCATCCACCTGCCTCAGCCTCCCAGAGTGCTAGGATTACAGGTGCAAGCGACCACACCCGGCCAGATTCCTATTCAGTATATCTAGGTTGGGACCTGAGCATCTGCATTCCTAAAAAGGTCTCAGGTGATGCTGACGCTACTGGTCTGTGGAGTGGATATTGCATAGCAAGTTTTAGAAGAGACCATGTCACAATGGTCTGCCTGTTTAAAGTTAAAAAAAAAGTTTGCTTGGCACCTGTGGCTCAACGGGCTAAGGCGCCAGTCACATACACCTGAGCTGGCAGGTTCGAATCCAGCCCGGGCCCGCCAAACAACAATGACAGCTGCAACCAAAAAATGGCTGGGCATTGTGGCGGGCGCCTGTAGTCCCAGCTACTTGGGAGGCAGAGGCAGGAGACTTGCTTGAGCCCAGGAATTGAAGGTTGCTGTGAGCTGTGATGCCACAGCACTCTCTCCAGGGTGACAGCTTGAGGCTCTGTCTCAAAAAAAAAAAAGTTAAAAAAAATTAATTGCATGGTCAAGACCAACAATTTTTTTCCTACTTCACAATACTTTCCTCATGAACTATAAGCTGATTTTATATGAACATAAAATATTTTTAACTAAGTGTAGTTGTAGTTAAGGGTATTTTTAATTTTACCACAAATAAGAAAAAATAGGGAAAAAATGAGGAGGAAATAACTGAGCATGGAGCAATAGGTGACATAAAAATAAACAGGAAGAGGCAGATCTTTCATGTCCTGTATCTCATAATGGGAATCAAACTGTCTATATTTTTTAGGAGAAGAGAGAGTTAAGTGAAGGACTTTGGGTTCCAATGTTAGAAATTACAAAGTAATTTAAAATATTTAAAACTTGCTCTCATGAAATATGCTACACAGAAATGTAAAGAACTCAAGCAAGGCAGCAAGAAAAATTCAAACAACCCCATTACAAAGTGGGCAAAAGACATGAATAGAATCTTTTTAAAAGAACATAAACTAATGGCCAATAAACATGTGAAAAAATGCTCAATGTCACTACTTATCAGGGAAATGCAAATGAAAACTACCCTGAGCTATCATCCAACTCCAGTGAGAATGTCTTTTATAGTAAAAGTTCCAAAACAACAGATGCTGGTACAGATGTGGAGAAAAAGGAACACTTAGACACCATTGACGGCTGCAAACTACTATAACCTCTATGGAAAGTACTATGGAGAGTCCTCAAAGAACTAAAAGTAGACCTACCAATTGATCCAGCAGTCTCACTACTGGTATTTACCACCCACCCATCCACCCCACTCCCCCGAAAAAAGTCATTTGATCAAAAAGACACATGCACTAAATGTTACCTCAGTGTAATTCTCAACTGCAAAGATGTGAAATCAACCTAAGGGCTCATCAATTTATGAGTGGATTAATAAAGTGTCATATATGTATACCATAGAGTTCTACTCAGTCATTTAAAAAAATGAATTATGGGGCGGTGCCTGTGGCTCATCGAGTAGGGCACCGGCCCCATATACTGAAGGTGGAGGGTTCAAACCCAGCCTCGGCAGAAACGCAAAACAAAAAAATAGCCGGGCGCCTGTGGTCCCAGCTACTCAGGAGGCTGAGGCAAGAGTATCGCCTAAACCCAGGAGTTGGAGGTTGCTGTGAGCTGTGTGATACCACGACACTCTACCAAGGGTAATAAAGTGAGACTGTCTCTACAAAAAAAAAATGAATTATGGACTGGCACCCGTAGCACAGTGGTTACGGTGCCAGCCACATGCACCAAGGCTGGCAGGTTCACACCCAGTCCAGGCCAACCAAAACAACAATGACAATTGCAGCAAAAAAAATACTCAGGCTTGTGGCAGGTGCCTATAGTCCCAGCTACTTGGGTGGCTGAGGCAAGGGAATCGCTTAAGCCCAGGAGTTGTAGGTTGTTGTGAGCTGTGACGCCACGGCACTCAAGCCAGGGTGAGATAGTGAGACTCTGTCTCTAAATAAATAAATAAATAAAATGAATGAATTCCCTTTGTATCAATCTGGATGGAACTGGAAACCATTTTCTTCAGTGAACTATCGGAAGAATGGAAAAACAAACACCATATATACTCGCTATTAAATTGGAACTAATTAAACAGCTCTCATGTGCAGACAGAAGTTAAACTCAACAGAAACTGGGCAGGTCAGAGTGGGAAGGAGAAGATGAGTAAAATCATACCTAATGTCTGGGATGACGGGCACACTTACAACTTTGTCTCAAGCAGTACAAAAGAAATCCTTGAAACCTAAATATTTGTAATCCCATAATGTTCTGAAATTTAAAAAAAAAATTATAGGCAAACATTTTGATAAAGTAGTTAAGAAGATATGACCATGAGAAAAAAATCGTTTACACCTACCTCTAATTTGCGGGATTGATGACCAGCTAAGTGAGACTATGAAAGAAAAACTCCTTTGAAACGTGTAGTTCAACTGAGATGTATAGGACAACAAACTCTTTGGTCACTAAAAGACTGAATGACTGCTTTATATATATATATATATATATATATATATATATCAATCATGGAATTTTTTTTATATATATCAACCATGGAATTACATATATCAACTAACAAAATTTAACATACCAACTGTATTCTTTCATTCAGTGAATCATTCAACCAATACTGAGTAACACCTAGTGATCACAGAAGTGGCATTTCTACACTGTATTTATCAAAGAAGAGTTCGTGGTCCCTAGAAACCATCTTATCTCATTAAGGTGATTTTTTTTATTTGTAAATAAATTGAGACTTATAAATTCAGACTTCACCATTAGTAAGACATAAATTCAGACTTACAGAAAAGTTGGAATAGTACAAAAAAACCATATGCCTTTCCCCATGTTATTTTATTGTTGACATTTTGCCCCATTTTCTTTATCACTGTGAACCATGTGAGACTAAGTTGCATACATCATAGCCCTTTACCCCAGATGCTTCAGTGTGTGTTTCCTAAGAATAAGGATATTCTCTTACATAATCACAGTGCAGTTATCAACTTCAGTAAATTTAACACTGATGCAATACTTCTATCTAATCTGCCATCTGTAGTCCAAATTTGTTGCTTGACCTAAAAATGGCTTTTATAACTTTTATCCTCCAGAACTAAAGCCAGTCTCAGATCAGATGTTGCCTCTAGTTGTCACGTCTCCTTAGTGTCTTTTAATTTTGAAAATTCCCTTCACTTTTCTTTGTCTATGATATTAACATTGTTGAAGAATTCATTCTCCCTCTCTCTTTTTTTAAATGGAATGTTTCTCATTTAGAGTTATCTGATGTTTCCTTATGATTAAACTCAGATCATGCATTCCTGGCAAAAATTCCATATAGGTGATGTTACATTCTTGTCAAGTTATCACATCTAGAAAGGATAATATTTTTTAAGTTAAAAAAAATCATAGTGTCTTCATGGACTAAATGTTCCTATAATTTTAAAATAAGCTGCTGTTAATTTAATATGCTTTTGCTAAATTAAGAAAAATGTTATTATTACATGAATAAATGTTTATGTTTAGAACATATAAGCCAGCCAATATTTGGCATATATTTTTTTACCTTTTCTGTGCTCTTATGGTCATGCATTTACTTTAGGCTTCAGTAGCTATAGAGGAAAATGTTTGGAATCATCTCTATAATATTTATTAAAACACTTTCAAATAAATTTTCAAAAAGCCCCTTCTTTGTAAAATATATTTGCAATTAAGACACTCCAAAATGAAATATCTGCATTCTGCCCCATGTCATTTGCTGTAATCATAACCTTTATTGAATTAAATGAGCCATTTGGATCTTGCTGAAGCAAGCATTAACACTTATATATCCGAATTAATGCTAAAACTACCATTAAATATGATTATTATAATGCATAATTTTGGGAAGTTTAAGCTCTGGCTTACTACACTTTGGTATTACAGATGAATTCTAGAGAAAAAAGTGCATCCTAACAGCTGTTTTCAGTTCATTGTATTTTTTCAAAAAACATTTGCTTTCAATTTGTCTATAAATAATGGAAGAAAACACAGCTGAAGGGCCCAGTGTGATTTTTATAGGAGGTTCATTTTTGGAAATCTGATAAGCTTATAACCCCATATGTTTAAAATCAGTCTAGTATAAAATTCAGAAATTGGGGTGGGGGATTCCTACTTGTCAGGCAACTCAATGTTTATTTTATCTATCTATTACTTAGCACCATTTGTCAAATATTTTGTGTTCAATATTTTTTAAAAACTTAAATACATGTTAAATTTGACAATGCTCATTACAAAACTTTAGCATATGGGTGTTTATTGGTCATACTTTGAGATGGGTAAGTACATGGGCAAATAGAAATAATAAACATGTGTTGATGATGTGGAATGAGAGAATTATGCACGTGGACATGGATCTCTTGGATCTCTTGTGCACATTTGGGTATACTGGGACCTGGGATGTTCAAATTATTAAAAGGAAGAAGAAGAAATTAGAAAGGCTTTGATGATAAAAGATACTTTTTTGTTGGGCAATGATCTGGCCAATAGAATTTAATTTTATGTTTATTAGGAATTCATAAGTAGATAATAGCTGACCAAATCCTTATATATGACAGACATAATGCTCAGCTTTGGAAACCCAACAAGCAGATTCCAATTGTAAATACATTTGTTGTATGTATTAATCATTTTGTAAGGTAGTCTAAACAATTACAATCAGTTGCCTTTAATTAGAATTTTAAACACTGGCTGAGGTACTTTAGAGCATTTGATAAGAATTTAAAGTAGAGCTTTAAAAAGTGTGAGGTAATTATTCTTTAACATAAATTTGTATTAATATTATGCATCCTGAAGTCTAGTCTACAAAGGCAAATTTTGAGACTACAATAACAAAATACAAAATGTTTATGAATGTTAATGTTCAAAATTCAATCTAAGTTTCTCTTGGTTATTCTGAATAATATGTTTCAGCCAGGAGGAAGCCAACAAGAGTTATTTCTTGGTCTCTACTTATTGATGTAAGAAAATAAACATAAGATAATATCAATTCCTTCGGAACTACTCTGGCATGCCCTCCATCCTTTGGGTATGCAAATGTAAAGATAATCTAACTGGGCAGCGCCTGTGGCTCAAAGGAGTAGGGCACCGGCCCCATATGCTGGAGGTGGTGGGTTCAAGCCCAGCTCCGGCCAAAACAAAACAAAAAAAAAGATGATCCCACTGTAATATCACTTCAATGTATGTCCTACATAAACATGGCATGCTTCATTATTCTTCTGATAAATAATTATTTTACAATGGTCAGCAGATGCATTAAAGATTTCACAGGTACCATTTCTAAACCTCAATGAGGGGAAACAGGTCAAAACTGGGAAAGGGACAATCTGACAACTCACAGACTTGACCTTGCTGGTGTTTATGGAATGGCAGACGAAGGCGGCCTTTGTCTTAGTAGTTTTCTTTAGATTTTGAAAATTTTTGCCAAAGAACCACAGCCATACAAATGTCACACAGATGAGTAAGAAAGAGTATTTCCTTCTGCACACAATGGACAGGGCAGATGTTCAGTAAAGGGGAATTTATCTGACTGCCAAGGAAGGACGCATTTCTTGTCAAACACAAAGAAACCGCCTGTGCCGCAAAATAGAAAATGTCATAATCTGAAAAACAGGGAAGTAGTTAGGGATGTGGACTTAGGAGCTCACAATCAAGTTAAATTGAAAACTTGCTACTAATTTGCCCATGTACCTTGGGCATGCTACTTAACTTTTGGGGCCTCAGTTTCCTCATCTGGGAGCCATGGAATTAGTAATATAACCACTTACACCTCTTACGGAGATTATAAGGATTAAATAAACTAGTGCATATGAAGTACTGAGAACACTGCCTGGCACAAATAAGTAAGACATTATTACTTATCAAAATAGTCATTATTATTACCTTTCCTCCTGGAATGTCACAAAATAAGGGAACAAATTTGCCAAAAAGTCTTGTTTCCCCCAAGACTGGCTATCTATTGGATTCCATGCATTTAGTCTGCTCCAGGCATGTCTACTCACCCAGATTTCCCTTAATGAAGACCTTTTCTCATTATAATTATTACTATTATTAATCCAGTCCTCATTTGGCTTAATACAACTACAACTTGGACTCTACCTAACAAATATAAGCAATGTAACCTAATCTTCTGCACTCTTTTTATTTACTCTGAAATTTTAGAAAAACAAAAAAAATCATCATAATAGGCAAAGTGCACAATTCTAAAGCAATGTTGGATTCAGTTAGTACAATTCCCCACTTCAGTTAACAATTTCGACATTGTTTTCAGTTGACCATTTCACAAGCTGTTGAATCAGTCCTTAATACTTTGTAAGTCACAATGCAAAAGTGTTTTAGAGACTTCCAATCTTTTTATTTAAAAAGACTAGATTTAACCACCTGAAATAATTGTACTTGGTTAGACCCTCCTCACTTAAACTTCCTTTAGCCTATCAGGTACATAACCTGGATTTCCATAGGCTTTGCTTCCTCTATTCTTTTCAAAATTATGAAACTTATTGCCTTGAGTTTAAGCAAGTACAGTAACCCTTATAGATCTTTGCCACTGCTAAATAATATTTTTCTTTATCTCCAGAATCCTCTCCTTTATACACGTCCCACAATTGGGCACGTGGAAGGAAGTAGAGGTGTTGTAGTCAAGTGACTTGGATTCTAACATGGGCAGATAGGTAAGTATGTGACTATTTCAGCTTCAGCTTCATTATCAAAAAATGAGAATGACCATAACAACGTGACAGTGCCACTGTGGGTCTACAAGAAGCACATGTAAAGTACCTACTCGGGACCTCACTGATAGAAGAAAGATTCCCCCCACCACCCCCCATAGCTTTCTTCGGCCCTGCCATATCCCCCATCAGAGAATCCTCCTGGATGCCAGTTTAGTAACAAAATGGAAATCATCTTGCCTGAAGAGCCTTTTCCCTTGATTTAAGCTTTTAAAATGCCTTCTCTATATCACTCTCTTCTCCCCCAGACTTGCAGAAGGGGAGAGCCCCCTGCTCTCCAGAGCTAACCCCTTCACAACCTCTCTAATTTATTTAGCAGGCACTAGTAATGGCTTATTATGTGCCAGGAACATTAAAGATATTCTGATTCCGAGATGCATGGCCTGGGCTTTGAGTAGCTCACAATTATTGGGGGAGGTCAGATGGGCAAGAAAACAGATGATGGACCACCACCCGACGGGGCTCACGTGGGTGGGTATGGAAGCATCAGAGACCAAAACAGACTGGGATGCAAGAGCATTTTCTGTGCTTCCATCTTTCACACCCAAAACACAAAACCACCTAAAAATGAAATTTTGCTTCCTAGAATCCACTCACTCAGATTTTGTTTGCAGCCCCAGAACCCATCAGATTTGCTACTGTCACAAGCACTGAGTACTGGCCTCTGGGGACACAAAAGAACACCTTAGCCCTTCCAGCCTTAGTTAACCTGCTCCACTCAGCACTCAGCATTCCACTTTGATGTATCCAGAGGAGCTGCCATCTCAGAGTCCTGCACACACACACACACACACCCCTTCCAAGAAGTCTTGCCAAATTTTAATAGTCACCTTAAACATCACATTCATAATTTATTCATCCTGCTTTCAGCCCCAACACCTTCAAACAGCACGGCTGCCTCAGATGACGTTCTTCACATGACCTGGGTTCCCTGCCCACACCCATCTGTCTCTTTCCATTTACCACCAAAGTTCACAAGTTTTATGATCGCCACCTCTGCTTTCACATCACACATTCTTTCTTAAACCATTTGTAATGTGGCTTCGGACCCCCAACTTTCAAAAGCCAACACCGGCCTTACAGTTGGCAAACACAGCAGGCTATTCTCCAGCTGCGTCTCCTTCGCCGTGAACGTAGCTTTTGGTCTTTGCTGAAGTCGTCTTCCCTTCAGCCGCTCTCTCCTCCTCTGCTTTTCTAAGACTGTGCTCACCCTCATCCCACCGAACTGCAATCCTTGCTTTTTTTCTTTCCTTTCCCACCTCATAAACATAAGAACTATACAAAATCTAGTTCCTGTTAAGTGATCTTACTCATTTCCAAGGCTTCAACTAGCACTCAATCAGTATGATTCCCAAATGTACATATCCAGCCGGCATTCTCTCTGGAACTCAAATCCTGCATCCCAGACTACAGACAGGACAACACTACACCGAAACCCTCAACCCAGGCACACCAAACCCCAGATGCCTTTCCGGGCTGCTCTGTTTCTCCTATCCTAGAGTCACTTGGTAATCCTCCTCTAGATACCCATTTAATTTCCAAATCCTCTCAGTCCTTCCTGTCCGGTGTCTCTCATATCTTCCTCCACTTCTCTCCTTGCTTCACTCTAAGCAAGCCCTTTGCACACACCTGCTTTTCAGCAACATTTTCTAACCAGTTTCTCTGCCTCAGCTATTCCATCCCCACCCAATCTGGCCTGTACATTTCCAGTAAGTGAGTCTTTCCAGATGATACTATCATTACCCTACCCAAACTTCCTCCATGGCTTCCCAAAAATCTAAAGGACAGAGAGCCATAAACTGATAATCATGGCCAGCCACAAGCAAACTCTAACCTACTTTTCAGAATCATCTCCTCTGACCCTCTTTGCCAGACAAACTGCTGTATAAGCCACACTCTAAAACACTTTCATGTCTTCAGTCCTGGTTCCCTACAAGAGGACACGTGCTCCCTTGCATCTTCTTATATTGTCAAATACTCCCATTTCTTTCTTTTTTTTTTTTTTTTTTTTTTTTGAGACAGAGTCTCACTTTGTTGCCCTAGCTAGAGTGCTGTGCTATCACAGCTCACAGCAACCTCAAACTCTGGGGCTCAAGCAGTTCTCTTGCCTTAGCCTCCCAAGTACTGGGACTATAGGCACCTTCCACAATGCCTGGCTATTTTTAGAGACAAGGTCTTACTCTGGTTCAGGCTGGTCTTGAACTCCTGAGCTTAGGCAATCCACCTGCCTTGGCCTCCCAGAGTGCTAGAATTACAGAATACTCCCATTTCTTCAAGGCTTGTTTCAAGCCCCACCTCATCCCAATTCTAAGTAATTCCCACTCCCAGGGCTCTCTGAATCTTTCTGAATCGTAGAACTCCCCATCTCTACCCCTAGCTTCTAATTAGTTTGATTTTGCCTTGTGAAACCAGTTACATCTTTATGTGTAACTTCTGGGTGTGGAGGTGCTTGAGGAAGAGTATCAGATGATCTCTTGGGAAGGTTACTCTTGTGGTGGCATGCAGAATGAATTGGGTGGAGAAGGGAGGCTGCAAGCAAGGATCCCAATTCAGTTAGGAAACTACTGCCAGGTGAAGATGCACGCTGATGAGGGAAGAGCAGAGATACATTTATCAAAGAGCTGCACCCTAAACTGGATTTTAGAGCACGGTACAAAGAAAAGGAGAAAATGCACTTGGATCACAGTCTGAGAAAACACCATGATGGCTTTACTCCTAAGAAAAAGAGGAAGTTAGCATGATTTTAGGAAAAACAGTGAGAACATTCATAATGGCTGGAAAAGATTGTTCCCTTAGGGATGGAATGGTGAGAAGCTGTCAGATAAAACTGTTGATATTGAAATTTATCGTTCAGCAGAGTTTCAATGTGAATTTAGTTTTTCCCTCATGGTTAACTTTAAAACAAATATAGAACAGAGATAAATTACATATTTAAATTTGGTTATGTTTCAACATGCAATTCTTTCATTCTCTAATAATTCCTGTGATGGGAAATTATAATTCAACCAAAGCACTAGCAAACAGAGAGCTTTTTTTTTTTTTTTACAGAAAATTATCTTTAAATGGTAATAAGCATGAAAATATAATTCCTTTACTATCGAATTGTTTGCCATCATTTATTGCTTTATTCAGCTCCATTAAGTATAATTATTCAAAATTCTACTTTGGGAAATGAGGAAATCAATTTCAGTTACTAAGGTAATTTGGACTTCCTTAATTGTATTTCCCACGATTTTTTAAGTTAATAATTTGTTATAGGTAAAATGTCATTGAAATTGATTTTTAGCATCCTGTATTTGCTAGCATTGATCCTTTTTTGCCAGAGCTTCTGTCTCATCAATTGAAAAGTTCAAGAGTGGGTTAGCCCTGAAATTTGCAGCCATAAAAATGCAATGTTCCTGCAGGGTTTTTTTTTTTCTTTTCCTCTTTTTTAGGTTTCCTTATTTTTGTGTTTATTTTCTCATGGTTTCAAAACTGATTCTACCAAATTCCCCCAAGTCTGGAATCATTTTCTGTCACTGCAGTCATTGGAGCGTGCTATTGTTTTGTTTGCCATCCGGAACATCCTCCAGTTCTACTCACAGGGGAACAAGAGGAGAAAAGGGGAGCAGGTGCAGAAGTTCCATTCATGAGGGCACTGACCCTCTGCAGGGGCGTGACAGGGTTTTAAAATAGGATTAGACACCCAGACAAGAAAAAGGTCACACTTGACATTTCCACTGGAAATACCAATGCAAATAGAGCTGATCCTAGGGACATTTTTCACACACATGCACACACCCAAACATACACAAATTTAGGGCTGATTTAAGAGAAAAATGATAAATTTCTGTGAATTGTTTCCCTAAAAGCTCAAAAAAAGCAACTATTGGAAACAGAATCCAATAATAACAACAAACATGAGCGCAAAAGTTCACTTGAGAATTTTTTTCTGTTACTTGTTTATTATTTTAAGGGTTTGTTCATTATTTTGTCATAGGAAGAAAAGCAAGGATGGAGTTGATGGGAGAAATGACATAAAGATTTGGAAACTTTGATTAAGTTGTGTTCAAACCCTGGCTTATTTTAAAAAATTGAATCCCAAATCACTATCATCGCCATGTCTGCCTGCTAATTGTGCCATCTGTGTCCTACATAATTGTTAAGAGCATAAGAACGTTTTTTCTCCCACCTTTTCATGTCCAAAAGTAGCTGATTGAGGCATCTGATACCAAAGTAAAATTTGGAGGCATCTGGAAGAGGAAATGTGTCACAGGCTGCTTTGACATCCACCGATACCTACTGAAGATTTCCACCTCCTTCACCAAAAGGAGATTGCCCTCTTAACTCATTGCATGATTCTGAGAATTCATGAGACTTCCAGCTCTAAAAACTTGGGCCTTCATTGGTACATGTGAGACGTGTATGATCATTAACAATGTTCTCACAATAAGCCAGATCAGCTTAAGTTTATCCCCAACACAAAGAATTTGGGAAGGAATAAGTAAATTCTAGAAGCCTTTAAGTGACATGTATACAGTCACTTAAAGAAGTTCAAGAAAAACATATCTGCTGTGTAGATTCAGATGTTAATATATTAGATCCATACACAATTTGTCATATGCATTTCACTATAAAACCATAAAAATCAATTCTACTAAAAAAATTAAAGCTTTTTAAATAAAAAAAAAAGTAGTCCTGAAGTAGTATGGTGGGACACAGGGGTTGCAGTGGAGTCAGTAGGTCCAAATTCCACTCTTGTCCAATGACCATAGGTTTTTATGTTTTGTTTTGTTTTTAGACAAGGTCTCACTCTGTCACCAGGACTGGAGTACAGTGGTGCAATCACAGCCCACCGGAACCTCCAACTTCTGGGCTCATACCATCTTCCTGCTTCAGCCTCCCAAGTAGCTGACACAACATGTGCATGCCACCATGGCAGGCAAATTTTTTTTTTTTTTTAATTTTTTGCAGAGACAGAGTCTCACTAAGTTGCCTAGGCTGATCTCAAACTCTTGTCCTCAATCAGTCCTCCCACCTCAACCTCCCAAAGTGCTGGAATTATAGGCATGAGCCACCTCACCTGACCAGGTTTTAAAATCATCTATCAAACTGAAATGATGTAATTTACAACCTCTCATTAATGAAAGTCACACAAAGCTGCCGGGGTGTCTGTTATAAGACTACCTTGAGTTTCAACAAAAGCAGGAAAACAACACAAAAAACAACCTTCTCATGGGAAATGAATGCTTCATTCATGTGATCTGAAGTTATTCAAATAAATTGAAGACTTT
Source organism: Arctocebus calabarensis (assembly GCA_963573935.1). Lineage (NCBI taxonomy): Eukaryota > Metazoa > Chordata > Mammalia > Primates > Lorisidae > Arctocebus > Arctocebus calabarensis. The sequence goes on from CAUYON010124392.1 coordinate 28,725, forward strand.
CATAATACCTAAGTTAATACCTAGGGACCCCATCTTGAGATAGAACTTCTACAAACTGAAGCAGCACCTGCAACATTTGGTTGCATTTAGCCTGAAACATCTTCTCCCACATTCTAGTCTCGTAAGTCTGTATAATATAGTCAAGTGCTGCCTAACAATGGGTATATCTTCTAAGAAGACATCATAGAGTACACTTACACAGACCTAGATGGTCTCGCCTGCTACGCACCTAGGCTACATAGCTCACTATGAAAATTTTGAGACAGAGAGGGGTCATGGTCCATTATTTCACCTCCAAGAAACACAGACAACAGCATCCTTTCTGATTCACCTGAACATGTCACAGGTTGTTGGGTCACATTCGTGGTCTGGCCTTATTGCTCCTAGGATACACATCTGTAGTGCATGTTACTGTATAGAATACTGTTGGCAGTTGTAACACAACAGTAACTATTTGTATATATAAATATAAACATAGAAAAGGCATAGTAAAAATATGACATAAAAGATAAAAAATGGTACACCCGTATAGGGCACTTCCCGTGACTGGAGTGGCAGGACAGAATGTTGCCCTTGGTGAGTCGGTGAGTGGTGAGTGAATTGATGAAAACTACTGGAGATTTCATTAACATTGTACATTTGAGCTATACTACATTTATAAAAAATATTTTTCTTTCTTCAAAAAATAAATTAATAAGCCAGGCACAGTGACTCACACCTATAATCCCAGCACTTTGGGGAGTCCAGGCCGAAGGGCCACTTGAGGCCAGAACTTTGAGATCAGGTTGGGCAACATAGCAAGACCCCATATCCATAACATGTATATATATTTTTTATTTTTTTAACATGTATATATTTTTTAAATTAGCTGGTTGTGGTGGAGCACACCTACTTAGGAGCCTGAAGTGGACCACCAGCCTGGGAGACAGAGCAAGATCCCTAAATCTAAAAAATTTATATACAAAATTTAAAAATGAAAAAAACTAAGCTTAGCTAACTTTTTTACTTTGTGAACTTTTTAATATTTTTAAAATGTTAATCTTTTGTAATAAGACTTAGCTGAAAACACATTGTACAATTGTACAAATGTTTTCTTTATATCTTTATTCCATAAGCTTTTTGTTATTTAAAATTTCTTTTTCCTGTTTAAACTTTTTTGTTAAAAACAAAGACATGAACACACACATTACCCTAGACCTACACAGGGTCAGGATCATCAACATCACTGGTGTCCACCTCTATGCTTTGTCCCACTAGAAGGTCTTTGGGGACAATAACACATGTGGAACTGTCATCTCTGATAGCAGTGCCGTCCTCTGAAACTCCTTCTGCAGGACCTTCTTGAAGCCCTTCTTGAGGTTGTACTCTTTTCAAAAATAAGAGCATGGTTTGCTTGGTTAGTTTCTATTTTTTCATCGTAGATTTACTACGAAGCAGATAAGGCAGGAATATTGCTCTCTCTTAATGAAAACTTTTTGATGTTGGGTCCATATTTTCAAACATTTTAAGGCACTTCTTGAGCATGCTAAATCAACCCTTCAGTGTGAATTTTCTCAAGGGTGGTTCTTTTTCTCCTGCCATTTTCTTTTCTTTTGCCTCTTCTTCAGTTATGCACTATTATTCTCTTATAATCTTATGGAAGCACAGTCATGTATGTGGTCAACCATTGACTGAAACATCATCACACAGTGCAAGACTATCATCCTAATTGCCCCTTCATCCCACTGAAATCCGAGGACCTGTCACAGAGGAATATATCCTTTATTAAAGATCTGTAACAAGGTTATGGTTACAATCAAGAGTTTTTAATTGCACAGTATTCAGAACCAATGGTTATTAATTATAAGGGAGACCACGAAAAAAGTGAGAAATTGATTTTAGATTAAACTAAATTTCAGAAGCTTCTTCTTTGCTGCAATTATAGAGATTTGCCATCTTGGAAAATAGAATTTGTGTAAATTACCTTTAAAATATTCTAATAGCAATATCTAATTTTACCTTGGCATGTTTGCCAAAACAATCTCACCTAAGTATTTGTGGTGCTATTATCTCTGGGAGCATTTAAGTTATTTAGCTAAAGATACAATATTTAACTGAAATGTGAGCTAAGAACCCTTGATGATCATATTATAGAATGCATTTAAAGCAAAAATTTATATCATTTCTTTTTCTTTACTAAAGAGCTACAGGACTTTCTAAGAACATGTAAAATGTGTCTTGGGAGATACGATGAAAGATCAGAAAAAGAGAGATCAGATCATTTACAGCTCTTAAGTTATAGGAAAGGAGAAGAGAATTTTTTAGCTTTTAAATATAGAATTCAATTGTTTTTCCAATGACAAAAATAATTCATGCTAAATATGTAAAATGTGAAGAATATAAAACAGAAAATCCCACTATCTATGCAATAACCACCGTTCTAGGGCTTTTACTATGCATATGTGGACATGTGTTAATAAATACACATACTTTATTAAATCATAGCTGTGTACATTAGTGCAATCAAAGGGGTACAATGTGCTGGTTTCATATACAATCTGAAATATTTTATCAAACTGTTTAACATAGCCTTCATGGCATTTTCTTAGTTATTGTATGAAGACATTTGTATTCTGCATTTACATGGATGGAGCTGGAACATATTCTTCTTAGCAAAGTATCTCAAGAATGGAAAAAAAGTCACCAATGTACTAAGCCCTACTATGAAGCTAATTTATAGCTTTCATATGAAGGATATAACCCAATTATAGCACAGAATATGGGGAAAGGGGCAAGGGAGGGGAAGAGGGGGCAAGGTTGGGTGCAGAGAGGGTAATTGGTGGGGCCACACCAACACCACGGTGCGACTTAGAAGGGTACAGGTGAAACTTACTAAATGCAGAATACATACTTATTTTTAAAGGGAATTATACTATTTATGTAATTGTATATCCTTCTTGTTCCCCATACATTTTCTAGTTCATCTCTAGTTATTTCCTTGGAAAAAGAAATTACAGAGTTAAAGTACACAAATATTTGTAGTGTGTGTCTTACTACTGAGAGTACAATTGCTTTCTAAAAGGATTATCTGTGTATATTATAGCTAGGAGTATAACCAGTATTACATATCAGATAGATATTTTATTATATTTAGATATATATAATGTATAGGTATCTTATATCTACATATTTATAAAAGACGTAATTATTGCTTTACTCTAAATTTCTTTACTACTGAGATTGAAATTTTTTGTTAGTTGAATAGTCATGTTTTTCTTGGTGACTTATGTTACTTTGTACTCTTTCTATCATTAACATTGGGACAGTAATGCTTTTTGCAAATATTTTCCCCTTTCATCATTTTACTAGGCTTTTAAGGCAAATTTTTCTTTATAACTTCTTCCATTACATTTACTACATTGTTTAATAAGATGTTTATAGTTTTAATCCATCTAACATTATTATGCTATCTAGGATAAAAGTGGAACTCCAACTATTTTTTTTTAGAGACAGAGTCTTATTTTGTCCCCCTCAGTAGAGTGCTATGATGTCACAGCTCACAGCAACCTCCAACTCCTGGGCTTAGGCAATTCTCTTGGCTCCGCCTCCTGAGTAGTTGGGACTACAGACACCTGCCACAATGCCCAGCTATTTTTTTTTGTTGTTGCAGTTTGGCTGGGGCCAGGTTTGAACCCACCACCCTCGGTATATGGTGCGGCGCCCTACCTACTGAGCCACAGGCACCACCCCATCTTTTCTTTTTTAAAAAGATGAAATTGATTTTAATAATTTTTTTAACCTAATATATCTAAAACATTATTTCAACACTATGTATAGACATACATATATAAATGAAATATCTTACATTCTTGTTTTCGTTTTAAGTCTTAAAAATCCAGCATGCATTTTACATTTATTGGAGATCTAAATTCAGACAAGCAATAGTTTCAGTGACCAATAGCCACTTGGTGGCTAGTCATTCCTCTTTTTGAGAACATAGCTCTAGAGGATTCATCTAAGTCAGTTCAGTTTTGACAAGAATACTTCATAGTTGTAGTTCCCATCTAAGCACTTGGTGATACCACTTCACACCCACTAAGATGGATAATAAAAAAGTAAGGCTGTGGAGAAATTAGAATCCTCATGCATCACTGCTTTGAAAAATAGTTTGGTAGCTCTTCCATAGGTTAAACACAGAACTACCATATGCCTGTGCAATTCTACTCCTACATATAAAATGCCCCCCAAACTGAAAACAGGTGTTCAAACAAAAACTTGTACATAAATGTTCACAGCAGCATTCACCACAAGAACATAAAAGGTGGAAACAGACCCGGAGCAGTGGGCTTACACCTGTAATCCTAGCACTCTGGGAGGCCGAGGCGGGTGGATAGCTTGAGCTCAGGATTTCAAGACCAGCCTGAGTAAAAGCAAGAGCCCGTCTCTACTAAAAATTGAGAATAGGCTCGGCGCCTGTGGCTCAGCGGGCTAAGGTGCCAGCCATGTACACCTGAGCTAGTGGGTTCAAGTCCAGCCCAGACCCGCCAAACAACAATGATGGCTGCAAGCAAAAAATGGCCGGGTGTCGTGGTGGGCGCCTGCTGTCCCAGCTACTTGGGAGGCGGAGGCAAGAGACTCGCTTGAGCCCAGGAATTGGAGGTTGCTGTGAGCTGTGATGCCACAGCATTCTATCCAGGGTGATAGCTTGAGGTTCTGTCTCAAAAAAAAAAAAAATTGAGAATAAGTAGTAGGGCGTGGTCATGCACACCTGTAACCCTAGCTACTCAGGAGGCAAGAGGATTGCTTGAGCTCAAGAGTTTCAGGTTGCTCAGAGTTATGACCACATGGCACTCTACCCGGGTTGACAGAGTGAGACTGTCTCAAAAAAAAAAAAATTAAAAAAGGTAGAAACAACCTAAACATCCTTCAAAAGATAAATGAGTAAACAAAATGTGTGGTATATCCATACAATGAAATATTATTTGACTATACAAAAGGAATAAAATCAGCTGGGTGCAGTGGCTCTGTGCCTGTAATCCTAGCACTCAGGGAAGCCAAGATGGGTAGATTGCTTGAGCACAGAAGTTCAAGACCAGCCTGAGCAAGAGCAAGAACCATCTCTACTAAAAATAGAAAAACTAGCCAGGTGTGATGGTGGCTAGCTACTCGGAGACCAAGAGTTTGAGGTTGCTGTGAGGTATGACGCCATGTCACTCTACCTAGAGGGACAGAGTGAGACTCTGTCTTGGGGGAAAAAAAAAATAATGTACTGATACATGCTGTGACGTGGATGGACCTTGAAAACATGCTAGTGAAAGAGGCCAGACACAAAAGGACATGGAGTGTATGATTCCATTGCTATGAAATGTCTGGAACAGGCAAATTCATGAAGAGAGAGAAAGCAGATCAGTGATTGCCAGGGGTGGGAGAAGGGGAGTCACTGCTTCGAGGTATGGAGTTTCCTTGTGGGGGTGATAAAAAACGTTCTGGAAATACATAGTGGTAACGATTGTGTAACATTGTGAATGCCCCAAATACCACTGAATTGTACACTTTAAAATGGTTTAAAAGGTGAATTTTGGCTCAGCACCTGTAGCTCAAGCTGCTAAGGTGCCAGCCACATACACCAGAGCTGGCGGGTTCGAATCCAGCTTGGGCCCACCAAACAACAATGACAACTACTGGGCGGTGCCTGTGGGTCAGAGGAGTAGGGCGCTGGCCCCACATGCCAAAGGTGGCAGGTTCAAACCCAGCCCCGGCCAAAAACTGCAAAAAAAAAAAATAATAATAACAAAAAAATAGCAATGGGAGGCACATGTGGCTCAAGGATTAGGGTGCTGGCCCCATATGCCAGAGCTGGTGGATTCAAACCCAGCCCTGGCCAAAAACTGCAAAAAAAAAACCTTAACAGAAAAAGAAAAAAGAAACAAACAAAGAAAAATAACAATGACAACTACAACCAAAAAGTAGCTGGCCACTGTGGTGAGCACTACTTGGGAGGCTGAGGCAAGAGAATCGCTTAAGCCCAGGAGGTTGCTGTGAGCTGTGATGCCACGCACTCTACCAAGGGTGACCAGCTTGAGGCTCTGTCTCAAAAAAAAAAAAAAGGTGAAATTTATGTTTTGTGAATTTTACATCAATGATGAAAGCATTTGGTGTCTGGTTGTCTCTCTTCTAGCAGCCTTTAATGGTGATTGCTGGGATCTGTTATTCAGCAGGAATTTGGGGTTACAAAATGGTGGCGTTCTAATTCTATAATTCTTTTGCTGGTTGGCAGGAATATTTCTATCCAGAGAAAGTGTCCCTCATCAACCATTTGTTTTTCCTGAGTGCGGTACAATTTGACCCCCTCAGCCCCAAGCCTTTGTGAGTGACGGTGCATCAGCCTGGGCTGCCGTCCTCCTCCTCTCTGCCCAGCTAGTTCCTAATTCAGCCAGGTCCGTCATCCTTTCTTTTCATTGCTTTTCCATCCACAAATCTAGTGGCTGAAAACATTATTGGGAGTCTGAGTATGGCTTTGCTGGGTTTCCTACTCAGGATCTCAACAAACTTCAATCAAGGTAGCTGCTAGGAAAGAATTCATTTCCAATCTCATTCAGATTGTTGGTGAAATTCACTTCCTTGGAGTTGTAAGACTGAGGTCTCTGTTTTCTTGCTGGCTGTGGGTGGGGGTGGCTTTTAGCTACTGAAGGCTGCCCACAGTACCTGGCCATGCGGCCCTCCCAGAGTACTTCAAGCAGAGGGAATAGCAAAACCACAGAAAACAGTACAGAGGCCACTGAGAACGTAGCAAAGGGCCAAGGAACTTCCTCCAAGCAAGCAATGAAGAGTCTGTGTCTCAGTCCAGAGACTGTGCTAGCAGGATGGAACTTTATGTATAAAATCATAACTTTAATCACCTTTACTGGATTCTATTGGTTACAAGCAAGTCAAAGGTCCTACCCATACCCAGGCAGGGGTGTGAACACAGGGGCCAGGCTAGAACTTGTCCTTCACAATTAGCCAGGATTTATTGAGTTTACCACGTACCAGCTACTACACTACAAACTTTTAATTATTTCATTTAATCTTCAAACAACCTTATGAGATAAGTTCTATTAGAGCTATTTTACAGAGTTGGAAACTGAAGATCAGAGAAACTGGTATTTGACTTGTTCAAGGTTCCTCAACTAAGAAATGACAAATCTAGGATTCAAACTCAAGTATGTTTGATCTTTTTTTTTCTTTTTTTGAACATAATCTCAAGATTTTATTGTCTTCATGATAAAACAAAAGATGATTAGAACTGTATCATTTGAGCCTTTCTCTTCTTATCTCCTCCCAGTTCAAAATGCTTGCATCTCTTAATAGCTAGCATTCTCTTAGATCTGCAGTTGGGCTCCACACACGCAAGCCTCAGCACAATCTTCTTTGTAGTTTTAGCCTTTTTCCGGAAAATCGGCTTAGTCTGCCCTCCACAGTCACTCTGCTTCCTGTCATAACGCTGCTTTCCCTGTCATAACGCTGCTTGCCCTTCTTATTCTGTGTCACTTTGTGGGGCTGGTGCTTGCCACACTTCCTACAGAAAGTCCGGTGGGTTTTAGGAACATTCACCATGTCTGTGCGAGCCCTGTCAGCAGTGAAAAAAAGCTTTTAAAATCTTTTTGAGACAAAGTCTCATTATGCTGCCCTAGGTAGAGTTCTGTAGTGTCACAGCTCACAGCAACCTCTATCTAACTCCTGGGCTTAGGCGATTCTCTTGCCTCAGCCTGCTGAGTAGCTGGGACGACAGGCGCCCGCCACAGCGCCCGGCTATTTTTTGTTGCAGTTTGGCCAGGGTCGGGTTTGAACCCACCACCTTCGGTATATGGGGCCAGTGCCCTACTCACCCAGTATGTTTGATCTTAAAACCACCTCTACCCTTTAAATATCTCCCTTTAAATAATTTGTTCCTGAAAACTCCTTTGTTTATTTATTTATTTTTTTAAGACAGTCTCACTTTGTCGCCCTTGGTAGAGTGCTACAGTGTCACAGCTCATAGTAACCTCCAACTCCTAGGCTTAGGCAATTCTCTTGCCTTAGCTTCCCGAGTAGCTGGGACTACAGGCACTTGCCACAACACCTGGCTATTTTTTTGTTTTTTGCAGTTCAGCTGAGGCCACCTTTGGTATATGAGGCCGGGGCCCCACTCGCTGAGCCACAGGCGCCGCCCCTCTTTTATTTTTTTAAACAGAGTCTCACTACGTCTTTATGGGTAGAGTGCCGTGACATCATAGCTCATAGCAACCTCATACTCTTGGGCTCAAGTGATCCTCTTGCCTCGACCCCCTGAGTAACTGGGACTACAGGCACTTGCCACAACACCTGGCTAGTTTTTCTATTTTTAGTAGAGACAAGGTCTCACTCTTGCTCAAGCTGGTCTCGAACTCCTGAGCTCAAGCAATCTACCTGCCTCAGCCTCCCAGTGTGCCAGGATTACAGGCATGAGCCACCACATCCAGCCTCTAGAAAATTCTTAAAATATTTTCCAATGATCTTTACATCTCTTTGTGCCTGTGTGTGCTCATCAATTAACTCTCAATTATTAAAGAGCACACATGGTGTTTGTTTTTCTGTTTTGTCTCCTCTTCCTCTTTCTCAAGGGTAACAGCAGACATAGGAGATGAACATTCTTTGCTTCTTGGATTCCTGTTTTCAAGCATAGTCAGAATGAATTGTTTCTGCTAAGAATTCAGCCCCTCTAGGAAATGTGTTGCAGAATTAGGGCAGGCTGCCCATGCAGGAGATAAAAACCTGACCTGGATTTTCTCAATGCCATTAGAAAATAATTATAATAATACCTCTAAGTTATGACATGATAACTCATATGAGGCATTCTTTTTTTATTTTTATTTTTTGTAGAGACAGAGTCTCACTTATCGCCCTTGGTAGAGTGCTGTGGCATCACAGCTCACAGCAACCTCCAATTCCTGGGTTTAGGCAATTCTTTTGCCTCAGCTTCCTGAGTAGCTAGAGCTATAGGCGCCCACCACAATGGCTGGCTATTTTTTTGTTGTTGTTATCGCAGTTTGGCCAGGGCTGGGTTTAAACCCTGACTTAGGTGCCAGCCACATACACAAGAGCTGGCAGGTTCGAATCCAGCCTGGGCCTGCCAAACAACAATGACAGCTACAACCAACAAATAGCGGGGTGTTGTGGCGGGTGCCTGTAGTCCCAGCCACTTGGGAGGTTGAGGCAAGAGAATTGCCTAAGCCCAGGAGTTGGAGGTTGCTGTGAGCTGTGACGTCATAGCACTCTATCGAGGGCGATAAAATGAGGCTCAGAAAAAGACAAAAAAAAAGGAAAAGCACTGTCTTTGCCACACCTCCTCCCCTATCAGCCTGTGATGTGCTTTCAAATGAGCCAAACACCACTGGCTTTGATGTCACCAGTTTCTCCTCGGCTTTGAACTAGCTCTTTAATATTTCCTTTCTTCGGGGCTGTATGCAACGTGCCCACCTCATGAAGGGATTTGTTAATTTCTTTGTAAAACATCAGAATCTTTGCTTACTTCCCAGATAGAGCCGAGCACTTCTGCTCAAAATCATGTAAGAAGCGTCTCAGAATAACTTTCAGTAAGGAAGTGTCACAGTGAAGAAAAAAAGTTCTAGCCCAGGTTCCACCACTGATAAGCTGGGTGACCTTGGAGAGCCACTGAATCATCCTTTATTGAGTTAGGTAATGTGATGAGAACACATTTTATAAACCATGAGGCACTGGCCACATCTGTGAGGAGCATATATTTAGTTTTCATCTTCCTCAATGAAGGTATTCGGACCCTATGACTCTTCGGGCAAATATTTAGGGAACCAAGCCCTTCTGCGAAGCCTATTTTGGGTTGGATCCCACCTGTGCTCTACAGGGATGCAATGACAGAGAGAATATGAATCAAATCAGGAAGGTCGGAGTGAGAGCTTGGATTCCCAAAGGGTTTTCAAAGTCCCTTTTAAATCTAAAAACTTATGATCTTATGCTATTTTGACAGAAAAACGGAATTATAGAATTCTAACATCAACTGGTCATTCTCTGCAGCATTTTGCTTCCAGGAAAGAAAGCAGCTGTTCTATTCTTTTTTTTTTTTTTTTCAGTTTTTGGCCAGAGCTGGGTTTGAACCCGCCACCTCCAGCATATGGGGCCAGCGCCCTACTCCTTTGAGCCACAGGCACCACCCAGCAATTCTATTCTTTAAGAATTTAGATTTACAGGCTCGGCGCCTGTGGTTCAACGGGCTAAGGCGCCAGCCACATACACCTGACCTGGCGGGTTTGAATCCAGCCTTGGCCCGCCAAACAACAATGACAGCTGCAACCAAAAAATGGCTGGGCGTTGTGGTGGGCGCCTGTAGTCCCAGCTACTTGGGAGGCGGAGGCAGGAGACTCGCTGGAGCCCAGGAATTGGAGGTTGCTGTGAGCTGTGATGCCACAGCACTCTATCCAGGGTGATAGCTTGAGGCTCTGTCTCAAAAAAAAAAAAGAATTTAGATTTACAGAAGAATAGATTTCACCACTCAAAAATAATTATATGTATATATATATATGTATATGGTGATAGATTTGTTAATTACCTGATTTAATCCTTCTACATTGTAAACATATATCAAAATATCACATTATACCCCATAAATACACACACACACACACACACACGATTATTATTTATCATTTAAAAATTCAATTTAGGGCGGCTCCTGTGGCTCAGCGAGTAGGGCGCCGGCCCCATATACCAAAGGTGGCGGGTTCAAGCCCGGCCTCGGCCAAACTGCAAAACAAAAAAAATAGCCGGGCGTTGTGGCGGGCGCCTGTAGTCCCAGCTACTAGGGAGGCTGAGGCAAGAGAATCGCTTAAGCCCAAGAGCTGGAGGTT
>CAUYON010124396.1:0-27781 GCA_963573935.1 Arctocebus calabarensis
CTGCTTGCTATACTGACTGTGTTCTTGGCTGTGCAGAAGCTTTTTAGTTTCATCAGGTCCCAGTAGTGTATTTTTGATATTGCTTCAATTGCCTGGGGGGGTCCTCCTCATAAAGTATTTGCTTAGGCCAATTCTTTCAAGAGTTTTCTCTGCACTTTCTTCTAGTATTTTTATAGTTTCATGTCTTAAGTTTAAATCTTTAATCCAGTGTAAGTCTATCTTCATTAGTGGTGAAAGGTGTGGGTTCAATTACAGTCTTCTATTGGTTGCCAGCTGGTTCTCCCAGCACCATTTCTTAAATAGGGAATCTTTTCCCCATGGAATGTATTTAATTGGCTTGTCAAAGATCAAATAGCAGTAAGTAGCTGGGTTCATCTCTTGGTTCTCTATTGTGTTCTATACATCTACCTCTTTGTTTTTGTTCCAGTACCATGCTGTTTTGATCACTATCGATTTATAGTATGGTCTCAGGTTTGGTAGCATGATTCCTCCTGCTTTGTTTTTATTTCTAAGTAATGTCTTGGCTATTCGAAGTTTTTTCTAAATCAATATAAAATGATGTATTATTTTTTCAAGATCTTTAAAATATGACTAATATGTTCCTTTTGGAAAGACGTTTGGAGAATACTCAGAGATCTAAAAATAGACCTCCCATTTGATCCTATAATTCCTTTACTTGGTATATACCCAGAAGACCAAAAATCACATTATAACAAAGATATCTGTGCCAGAATGTTTATTGCAGCTCAATTCATAATTGCTAAGTCATGGAAGAAGCCCAAGTGCCCATCGATCCATGAATGGATTAATAAATTGTGGCACATGTATAACATGGAATATTATTCAGCCTTAAAGAAAGATGGAGACTACCTCTTTCATTGTTTACATGGATGGAGCTGGAACACATTCTTCTTAGCAAAGTATCTCAAGAATGGAAGAAAAAGTATCCAATGTACTCAGCCCTCTATGAAGCTAATTTATAGCTTTCATATGAAAGCTATAACCCAATTATAGCACAAGAATATGGGGAAAGGAGCAAGGGAGGGAAGGGGAGGGGAATGGGTGGAGAGAGGGTAAATGGTGGGATCACACTTATGGTGCATCTTAGAAGGGTACAGGTGAAACTTACTAAATGCAGAAGACAGATGTTTTCATACAATAACCAAGAAAAATCCCATGAAGGTTAAATTGAACAGTTGGATGAAAATATTTCATTTTGTATATGAAGCCAACACATTGTACCCCATGATTGCACTAATGTACACAGCTATGATTTAATTTAAAAAAAAAAAAAGAATTTCTATTTCTGGGGAAGGGACAAGATGGCAGCTGAATAACAGCTTCTTTGCAACCAGGAGCAGTGAGACTGGGAGAGAGGGATCCAGGCATCTCTGGCTTGTGGGCTTTGCCCAGAAACATCCCTTTGGTGATGCAGGGAGACAGCAAGAGACTTCTGGACCCCAGGACGAAAACAAAAGCAGTGGAAATGTGTCAAGTGGTTGTGATGGGTCTGAGGCTGCCACAGCTGTAACAGCAGCAGTGAAATTGCAGATAGGGAAAGGCTTCCCTGTGGGTTATTTTGTTTTTTTAGACTTGGGCACTTGTTTGAATTACCTTGGGAGAACTTGGGCAAGAGTGTGGGTGACTTTAAGTATTGTCCAGTGTCCATGACTGAGTCATTGGGCCAGAATGGAGCTAACATTGTTTGGCTGTGGCCACATGCTGCAGCCATTGTGGGAGAACTGCTCCAGCAAGTTCCACCCTCAGGGTTGCAGAATGAGGCTCAGGCTGTGAGACCTTGGGCAAGTGATCTAGTGACTGTGAGCAGCTCCAAAGGCCAGGACTGAGACCTGGGGAAGAGTGGAGCTTTCAGTGCTTGGCAGCGGGAGGGATTCCTTGCAGCCTTGGCTCTCAGGGGCATAGAGTGAGGCTGGTTTTGGTGCACCTGATAAATAGGCAGCCACTTCAGGAGAGATCCTGGCAATGAGTGCTTTCCTGGGAAAGTTTCTGCTTAGCCAAGGTTAATGGTTTAAAGTGTCTTTTAAGTGGGCTGAGGAGAGATTCAGGCTCTCAATCCTCCAGAGTTTGAGGGCAGTGAAGTCAACAGAGGCCTCCAATCTCTATCTCATACAGCTGTATCAGCATTGTGATTAGCATCTTATACCCCAGAAGATCACCTGTTGCCCAGACAATATTCAGCAAGATATATATACTGCTTTGGTTGTGTGTGTGTGTGTGTGTGTGTTTTATTTCAACACCTTCCCTCTAGATTTTTCTTGTTTTTTTCTTTTCTTTCATAATTTTTATAGTTTAAATATAATTTTCCATTGTTGCCTTCTTTAATAATAAGAACTTAATTTTTGCTAGTGTTTCTGCCCCTGTTGTTTGGTTTCCTCCCCAACTTTATTCTATATGGTTTTCTGTTTGTTTGGTTTGATTTATAGTATTTTTGTCTTTCCTCTCTATTTGGTGGAGGTGGGGTGCTATATCTGCTGAGACTGGCAAAGAGCTGCTGACCTGAAGGGAACCACCCAACCCAGCACTCTCAGAGGTTGGGGCTTTTAAATGTGTGGGTCAAAGTACCCTACCATATACCTTTATTACTTCTATCTCCCACTTTTTGTGCCTCTCTTCTTTTTGTCAATATTCCCCTTTACTCACCCCATCTCCTTCCTCTTTTTTCATTTAAAAAATTTTTGCACCATGATTGCACCAATGTACACAATTATGATTTAATAAAATTATTAAAAAAAAAGAAATGCCTATGATTCTTATGTTTGGGCATTTTACATAATCCTGTATTTTTCATAAATTTTCTTCATTCTTCTTGATTCTTTGTTATTTATTTTTGCCTTACTGGGTTAATTTGAAACTGTTTTTTTGCAGCTCTGAAATTATTTCTTCTGTTTTGTCTAATTTACTCTTACATTTTGTTAGGATCCATTGATGAAGAGCTTGTGTGCTCTTCTGGGGCTGTCCTTTCAGTCTGATCTTTCATAGTTCTGGAGTTCTTGTACTGATTTCTTCTGATGTAGAGCATCTGTTACTTATTGTTTTTGAATTTTTTTGTTTAGATAGGACTTCCCCCCTACCTCTTATGTATGTGTCTGTAGCATATGTTGGCTAAGGACCTCTGTCTTTGCTTCTGCATACTTTGAAGGGGGGTTATCTAAGTTCCTGGTGGATACCTTGGTTATAGATATCCTTAGTGGGCTGGTTTTCTTATTTGCTATTTATTTGAAAGCTGTAGCAGTGATGTACTATGTGCAAGGGCAGATTCCCTGTCTCCTTTTGACAAGGGAAGATGGAGGTGTTTGAAAATCTTTCTCTTTCCCCAGCCCTGTGCTTTTCTTAATGGTGTGAATTATATTGGGATTCCCATTTTATTATCTGAGACAGTAAGTGGTGCTGTTAGAGTCAGCCACACCCTGTATGACTGAGTCAGTAATGGTGTAAAAGGGTGTACAAGGTGTGCTCCCTGCCAGTATGTCGTGCTTGCAGGAGAGAGCCAGCTTATAATGGTGTTTTTTGGTACCTGTGACAGGCTACAGTCAATCAGGAGAAGTTATCAGATGACTCAACTGGTGGGCAGTAGTCTAGAGCTCCCCAGGAACTCCTTATTGTTCACCATAGCAGAGGCCGGGGGAGGAATGAGGCTGGGTGGGCTTGGTTATGGGAACTTCCATTCAGGCTTCATGAAGGTGTGTACAAGAGATGTCTCAGAAGAGGTTGAGGGCCTTTCCCGGGCCACGGGGAAAAGCCACCAGGGAGAGGCCTAAGTGATCCCACCAAGCTGGAAAGTCTTCTTGCGGGGAAGGGACCATCTGGATTCATAGACTGGCTATCAGGATTGGGTTTTGCTCTTCTCCCTCTTCCCTTACCCTGCAGATCTCATTTTGGCTTCTGGCCATAAGCAATAGCCCAAATTAACCATGTTCACTAGCAATGATGCTGCAGGCTGGGAGCTTCCTGCCCAGGATTTGGCTCTGGGCTGAAAGCGCAGCTTTCCTGTTGATGGAGGAATGTTCTGTGAGTGTGCTATGGTAATAAGCCATGGTGCACTCACTCTGCTTTTATTTCTGCCTGTCTGGGCTCCCTTATTTCCCAAGATCAGTTCACAAATCTCCCCTCTGTGCCCCTGAGCAACCTGATAGAGTTCTAGGGGTACAGGATCTGGCCTGCTTGTTTTCCCTTTGATCTCTCAAGTTCAGTTCCTGACCATGCCAGGGAAAATGTGCTGGTATTGAGTTGCCCATAGAGTGCTCATGCAGGCTTAATGTTCCTCTGTTTCAGCTATGCCCTGCTTTGCTGGAGCAGCCAGGCAAGCACCACTGGGAAGGGCCATTGGACAGGGAGCTCACAGTCCCAGAACCCATTGGTCCAATGCAGGTTTTTAAGAGAAAAGGTGTAAGCGCCGTGCTCTATGGAAGTTTCAGAGTGGTGGGATGACACTAGCCTGAGCTCAACTGTCCCTTGGGGTCCCCTTGCCTATTCATGTGGGAACTTGTACTTGGCAGTACTGGGCATGGAAGGGGAGGAGGAGAAGAAGAGTCTGAATGAGGGAGAGCTGGGGCTCTGTTCCCCTTTGTCTGGAAGTCAGCCCACCTGGAATGTCAAAACTCTGGAATCACACTGTTCCTCTGGGACCTGCTGGTCCCCTGTGGCTACCGCAGTCTGGACAGGAGTTGGGAAATGTTCATGAGGGTACCAGTGATGAGATAACTGAAAGGCTGAAGCCCCCTGGGGAGGACGGTCACACAATGAGTGGAGAAGCAGTAAAGTGCCTGCTGTATGAGCTTGGGTCTGTGGTGAGGTCAGAGTGATCCCAAGGAGGTTGGCAGCTCAGTGCTTTGTTTTCAGGAATCTCCCAGTTTACTAGTAGCAGGAGCTTTGGGGCTCCTTAATATAGAGAAGCTCTCCAGAAGCTGAGGTGCCTATAGTCTGCCAGAGGAGTGACAGGAGAAGAAACAAAACCACCACCTACTCTATCCATGGGACTCTATGTTTCTCAGAGGTTGATCTCTGCTGAAATCTTAGTCCTTCTTGTTCTGCTCTGTAAACTTCTTCCTATTGGATCTCCAGTAGGTTGAGACACGTTTTCCCTCAGAATTACACTTGAGCTATGTTTCTTTTCATCTAAAATTGTCTCTTCTTTCTGAGCTGATCTCGTTACTGATGTCTCTAGGCAGCCACCTTGCCTTACCTCTCTTAAATGCGTTTTTGACTTTGGAGACATTTTCAACTTGCAGTGGGTTTATCTGGACATAACCCCATTGTACATTGAGGAGCATCTGTACTTACTTTCTGGCTCGACTTCTCTACTTGAATGTCCAATAGACACCTACAACTCAGAACACTTTAAACTCAACCATTATTCTCTACCCTTTCTAGCTGTTCTTCCTATTTTTCCCTATCTCAGTGAATGGCGTTACTATCCTTGTACATCCTAAGACATAAACCTCAAAATCTCACCTCTGTTTTTCCCCTCTCATTTACTTCCTATTCCAAATAATAATGAAATATTATTAATTACAGCTTCTTAATTAGTCTTTGTCATCCTCAAAGCAATTATGTTGGGAGGCTGAGGCAGGTGAATTGCCCTGAGCTCAGGATTTCGAGACCAGCCTGAGCCAGAGCAAGACCTCATCTCTAAACAAACAAACAAACAAAAATGCCGGGTGTTGTGGCAGGTGCCTGTAGTCCCAGCTACTTGGGAGGGTGAGGCAAGAGAATCACTTGAGCCCAAGAGTTGAAGGTTGCCATGAACTATAACCCCACAGCACTCTACTGAGGGCCACAAAATGAGACTCTGTCTTAAATAAATAAGTAATTATGTTCCTTCTGTTATCATTGTCAATTATTTAAATTACCTTCAAAAACTCCTAAAATTGACCTCCTTTTCTAAAACCTTTGTAATCCTTTTTTGGAGCATTTTATGACCTTTTAAAGTGCACATGTCATCACTTCAGTCCCTTACTCAAAATTCTTCCATGACTCCTCATTCTCCAACACACCATGTCTACTCTCCACAATTTATCATGATCGGCATATTGCCCTCAACTTGATCATGAGGATCCTTAAACAGAAGATCATGGCATTTAATGCCTCATATCCTTTATGTCAGTGGGTATTTACTAATACTTTTAAATGAAATACATACTGAATAAAAATTAGAGTGCATTTCCTACAGTGGTTAAGTATTATGTTGTGATATTTTGATTCAGGTATCTGTCCATACACACAAACCTACATATACATGTTAAGTCTAGATATAAAATGTATTTCCTATCCTCACACCCAGAAGCCTTTTTATTACTGCCTTTTCTATGTGCCAACCAAAACAAAGCCAGGGGTCTATTTGCAGCTCCCTCAACATGCAATGGTTTTTCTTTCCTCAGAGGATTTCTATTCCCACTGCCTCAAATGCCTTTGTGCCACTTGGCCTATATAACTCTTACTCTTTCTTTATTGATTTAGCTTCACAGTCACCTCTTCTGAGAAGTTATTTTTGATTCTCACATAGTCCCTGAAGCAAATGGCAATGTCATTTCTAGGTAACCCTATAATATTCAGTATTTATACCTATTTGCCTTCCATTAAATTATACCATAATTTCCTATTTAGCGATTCTTTTCTCATTAAACTGATAGCTCCCTGAAGACAGGAATGTGTGTTACTATCATCATTTTGATTTGATCTTCTGTGAAGCTGATGGATGAGGCAAAATAATCTCCCAAATACCTTCCAGCTCTGAATTTGCAGATTAATATCATTCTTAGATTTAATATTCTAGAGGACATTTATGATAAATTGCATAGATGTTAACTGATCCAATTTGGTCATTGATGTCACTATTCTGCTATTTAGGATTTTGTTATTTAAATATGTTTGTCTCTGTTACTGATTGAATCTCTTGGAGCTGTGGCATAGGATAATTTCTCAAATTGTTCCTAATATCTAAGATGGAAAAAAAAACATTAAGTTTTCTAGAATTCGATAGACTCTTCTAGGCTCCTCTGGGTCTTAAAACATGCTGCTAAAAACTTACTCTGCCATGTGTTCCAAATATCTGTTTATCTGGCATAATGAAGATATCATATCTCATTATCATTTAGATTTCAATCCAGATGTTCAATATTTTACAGGCAGTGCCCTTGCACCAAAGATATTTTAAATGATAAATGATATCTTTCTCAATATTCAGTCATCTGAATGCCTAATAAACTATCTTTCCCCTAGTATTTTCAATAAACTAAAGTTATCATGTTTCTCTAAAGAAATTTTGCAAGTATGGAATTAATGACAATGCCAAAATCACAAATTTTGTTAAGGCCAATAGCAGAAGCGTTGGGGTAAGCTTTAGAAAACCAACTACTTGCCTAATGAAAACAAATCAATGGTAAGGGAAGGGACATTGTTATAAATGCCCTAGCTCTGCTGACTAACCATCCCATTTTTCTTTTTAGAAGGAAAAAAAATTCCCAGAGAATCCTTTGGGGCAGATAATTTCTTTTGTGAATTTTGCTAATACGTGTTTTTAATTTTAAAGTTATGTTGCCAGACACTGTTAGAAATCCATTTACTTTTATAACTCTAGTTTTAAAATGCCTTTGCAGTTCACTTATCACTTTACATCTCAGATTTATTCAAAGAACTGTAGGAGCTTTGAATTAGAAGTCTTGGCACCCTCTTGTCATCGTGCCTCCTGCAGCTGCTAGCCTCTATTCAGATCTTTCTCCTGATCATGACCTTTTCTCCTTCATTCTGTAAAAGCTGTCTCTTATCTCCTGGCTTCTCTGAAGTTAGGGCCATGCTTTCCTTCTTTTGAACAAGGCAAGAGACAACAAAAAAATGCTGTTTCATTTTGCTTTAATATCCATACACTCACTCATTCACTCATTCAATTAAAAAAAAAAACTGAACACCTAATATGTGCTAGGCTGTGTTCTAGGCCCTTGGGCTTAGGTAAACAGATAAACATGCCTGCTCCAGTAAGTTTGAATTCTAGTGGATTCTTGAGCCTGCCTTGTATAATGTAAATGTTCTACTAATGGGCATTCTTTTTGAAATTTTTAAATTAAATATAGCTGTGTACATTAATGCTTTTATGGGGTAAAATGTGCTGATTTTATATACAATTTGGAATTCTTCCATCAAACTGGTTAACATAACCTTCACCTTACTTACTATTTGTTGTGTTAAGACATTTATACTCTACTCTTAATAGTTTTGACATGTACCCTTGTCATGTCTTGTGCATTGTGCACAAGAGGTGAGGTCCCACCAACCCCCCTCCTCCCAGCTTCCCCCTTACTTCCCCTCTTCCTCCTTTTCCCTCCTTCTTAACAAATTGTGGTATATGTATAACATGGAATATTAGGCAGCCATAAAAAGATGGAGACTTTACATCTTTTATATTTACGTGGACGGGGCTGGAACATAGCCTTCTTAGTAAATTATCTCAAGAATGGAATAAAAAGTATCCAATGTACTCAATACTGTTATGAAACAATAATCACCTACACTTTCATATGAATGATAATTGACATCCTTAAATGTAAGTGCATATATCTGTGAGGTAAATTCATGACCGTTTTCATTCAGGAAAACCAGATTTAATGCAATGTCCAAAAACCTTTATAAGTTAAAGTTGAGCTCTGAAATAATAAGTTATGTGAAAGAATTATGAATTTTTCTGTGTATTCCCATGATCGTGATGCTAAGTATTTTAATATTACTAATGAATGTTATACATTATGACCATTTGGTTCAGTTTTCAAGAAACTTACATGGGACATATTTACAGTTAGAAGATCTGAATTCTAGTTTTAATGGTGCCTATTCATAATTAGACACTTTTCTGAAAGCTGACTTTTTTATTATGTTTCTGGAAACTGGATTCCTCCCTCCTTATTAATAGAGTAATAAAATTCCTAGATTTAAAATATACTTAGGGGAATTTCTGTTCACTTTATGAATTTTTCACGCTACATTTCTGAGAGCTTGACAGGTTATATTTGGCTTCCTTCTAAACCAATCCAAATATGGGGATTTCTATTTTTTATATGAAACTTTATTTTAATATCAATATTGATAGTTCTTTCCTCTACTGACTTGAACTATGCTTTCGTAAATATTCATTTATTGATTGAGGTCTTTCTCTTAAAGTATCCCACATTCCGGCTTGTCTTTGTTTTCCAAAGCTCTTCTTAATCAGAGTGGACTTTCCCTACACTCGTCTTTCCTTTCCTGGCATAGTTTCTAGATGTCCTTCATTCTGATCACTTTCCTTTAGACATCGTATAGTTCAACATTCTTAGCAAACCACAGAATGAGGAACCGCACAAATCCTGGACATGGTCTGTCTAATATAATTGTTAGCATCATACTCTTGATACTTTAATGGGTGTTTGTGCCCTATATGTATGCTATATGTTCATAATTTTGTTGCTGACAAGCCCCAGTACGTTGAGCTTGTGGTGAGCTATAACACACATAACACAGAAATATTAGAGTTATGCTTGACTGCAGTGTCAAAATGCAAAGCCAAATTAGGGTTAAATTTGTAAGATCTGTGATGTGTGACTTTATTGCTATAGGGATTCTCTGTATCAACTTCACCAACCATGGCAAGTGCTGATAAGGAAATCTATACCTCCACCTCCAATAAAAGATGAAATTAGAAAACAAAGTGTTTCATTTGGACCTAAAGGGTGAGGAAAGTAAAAATTGTATCCTGCTAGAATAGTCTCCAATTCAGGACAATGAAGAGACAAGATCTTAAACTTGTTTTAGGTGTTTTTACAAGGTTAACATCATGTTCCAAAAGTAAAGCCAAGTTTTGAAGACCAAGTCAGAAAAATCCTGACAAACCAATAAACGGCTAAGGAGTTAATAATAAAAAGAAATGGTTCTCCTTAAAGAAGAAATGCATGTCATAACAAGTATCACTAAAGTGTATGTCTAGTGGTCATCAATATGACATGGCCAAGAGAAAAATGAAGGTTATAACTTATAAAAGGAAAAGTACAAACTGTCATCATTAAAAAAAATCCAGCATATTGACTGTAGGCAACAGAATAAAAAGAGTGTAACTTTAGGAAAGAATTAGTCATTCATGAATGTACTAAATTAATTTGCAATTAGATAAATCATTCTCTGAATTATAACACAGAACTGATAAAATTGGATGTGAGTAGATGTCCTTTTTCTTATTGAATTTTACAATCCAGAATATCAAACACATTGTATGAAGATGGAGCTATAGTAAGGTCATGTGAGGAGAAAATTCTTGTAACCTGATGGCTAATCCTGAACTAGATCTCTATGGGCGTGTATTAAAGGAAAACCAGAAAAAAAAATAATGAGATAATATAATCAAGGGCTAAAAGAATGGCCGCCAACTTATGTGGCCCTTTAATATACGGAAAAGATTTTCTTCTCTATCTCTCTTTTCTTTCTTTCTTCTACTTCTTCTTCTTTTTCTTTTCTTTCTTTTTTTTTTTTTTTGCTTAAGTAGAAGAGAGGATTTCCTTTTTGACCCCCAAGGATAGCAGTTGGCATAGAAGTGGTGGGCAAAGGCAATGGAGGAGATAGGCTGTAGAATTACTCTTATGTGCTCAGATAAGGTATTTTTGATATATTACTTTATTCTAAAAATGAAACACATTCATTGAAAAGCTCAAATAATATAGAATTATTTTAAAAGATAATAAAAAGCTGCCTTTCCACCCAAAATGAGGAAAATTAGAAAAACAATGGGATAATATAATCACAGGCTAAAAGAATGGCTGCCAAGTTATATTTCTGTTTCCATTAAAACGTTCTTAAAAAACAAAGGTAAAATAAAAACACTTTCAAATAAATAAAGCACAATCCACAACAAACATCCTGTCTTAAAGAAATACTAAAGGTGGATTTAGGGTGCAAAAGTAAAATGAAGCCAATGAAAGGTTCAAAATGCAAGGAGAAAAGAAGAGCACAGGAAAGAATAAATGGATAAATTTGTATAAAAAATATTTGGCTGTTTGGCTGTATAAAACAATAATAATAAGATACTCATGAGTATGGAGAGGTATAAAGAAAATAAATATACATGATGATAATAGTACATGAGTTTGAAGTCTGTATATGAGGTTCAAGCAATCCAAGATCCTATTATTATTATTATTATTTTGGAGACAAAATCTCATTCTGTTGCCTGGGTATACTCATTGCCACATCAGTATAGCCAACAGCAACCTTAAATTCATGGGTTCAAGGGATTCTCCTTGCCTAAGTATTCTGAGTAGCTGGGACCACAGGCACCTGCCACCAGCCTGGTTATGGCTAGTTTTTCTGTTTTTAACAGAGATGGGATCTCTTGCTCAGACTGATCTCAGACTCCTGAGCTCAAGGGATCCTCCCGCTTCAGCCTCCCAGAGTGCTAATATTACAGGCATGAGCCACCACAATGGTCCACAACATCCTCGTATTGATGGGAAGAGATAGAAATATTAATTTGTTTTAGAATTTAACAAAATAAATTTTATCATCTTTAGATTAATTGCTATAAGATTAGTAATAGCAGAAGTGTACCACTAATGCATTTATAAATGGAAAAGGTTGAATAAAAAATAAATGCAATAAATTTTAAAAGGCAAGGGAGAGAATAATAGAAACAAATGAGAAGCAATATAATATTGATGATATGGTAGATTTAAATCAAAATATATCTGTAAAGCTATGTTAATTAGTAGGACGTAAGCACTCCAATTTGTGCAAATAATCAACACATCACAATAATCAACAAATAATCAATAATCAACACAAATAATCAACACATTGCTCCACAAAGACATAAATATATTCATGATCTGTGTATATGACTTAATAAGAAAAGTAAATAAATTTCAAAATATATCTGTAATTACCTTAAATATAAAGTGAATAATATTTAAATTGGGAAGCAAAATTCTGTATTCTGATTTTTAATAGACACACTCTAAATATATAGGAAAGTTGAAAGGGTAAAGAATATTCTTTCTACAAACATTATCCAAAGAAAGTTAGTACAGATAGGTGTACAATGCCATGGGGCAAAATAGACTTCCTGTCAAAAAGCTTTACTAGAAATAGCAAGAAATATTTCATAATGATAAAGTGTTAAATCCTTGTAGGAAAATACAATAAATTTACCTTCAAAAAGTAATGACACAAAGAAATAGACAAGTACAATAATAGTGTGATATTTTGTATCACAGTAACCAATGAACAGCAGGAAAATGCTAGTAAAGATAGAGATTTGAACAACAGGATTTAAAAATTGATCCTAATTTCCACATTATGGAACATAGTATTCAGACACTGCAGATTATACATTTTACGTGTACATGTACATTTATGGAATGGGATCATTACTGAGCTATAAAGTAAATTTCAACAAATGTCAAAAGACTGAAATCAGGCAGAGCATGTTCTATGACTAGGTTAGGAATAAACTGGAGATCATTTTTTCACAGGATAATTAGAAAATACACAATTTCTAATGAATTTTTAAATTAACCAAATGCTAGTAAAAGACAACGTTAAGTATTGTGTGATGCGTCTTTAGCCATGATTCAAGGACATTTTACAATTGCAAATGCTTATAGTAGATAGAAAATGAAAACACTAAAAATCAGTGATCTGAGTACTCCCACTGGAAAGTTAGAACAGAAATCAGACAACCCAAAGACAGTGGAAAGAGAAACTAAAAGTGATAAAGGAAAAATTAACAAAATAGAATAACATAGAAACTAATAATTAGAAAATATCGAATCAACTGAAATTGTCACCAGAACTCATTGGTGTTGGTATTTTGGGAATCATGACAGACATCTCTCATGCAAGTGTGGAGATAAAAAATGAGTAGAGAGAAAAAAATTATTATATGAAAACTGAATCAAATGACATTCTAATTTAATTTAAATATTATAATTCATTTGGATTATTTGATTGAAGACAAAGAAAATTAAGTGGAACTGAACCTGTACTTGTATTCTTCAATACAAGATATACTAGTTCCTAAAATATCCATTTAAGACTAAAACAAAAGTTTATATAAATTAAAGAGTTCACATCTATCACGCCCTTTTAAAAAGCTAGGTTTCCATTTTAGATGGTATTAGTTTACCCTCTTCTATAAAAGATGAGGTACATATGTTTAAGAATTCACTCTACCTTTTGATTTTTGTTTTGCATGTATTTTTAAATTTGCCATGATTTACAGGAGAGTCTTTAACTTACTGATCTCACAAGCTAATTTTTAATCTTCACAATCATAGGTAATAAATTTATTAACATTTATTATGTTTACAGATGCTTGATATTTAAACAAATTAGAGTAAATTCTGTAGGCAGGAAGAACTCTTTAGAATTCTATTTTAGGAAATCACTCCTCAATCCATGCTTTCATCTAAACTGTCTAATAATCAACACAGAAGAGGACTTCTGCAACCAAACATGTGGTTTTTCCCCACACAGCAAGAACTGGACACCAGCTTGGTGTCCTCTAATTCAATTCCAACAATATGTAAATAGTGTCAGATCCCACAGGATGAGGACTCAATTCCCATGACTGCCACCTCTCCACTCAGACACCGGTTGCAAGTCCTGGACTTCAGAACTTCTAACCCACTGGCGTCAAGTTGGAGATCCCATGATCCTCTCCCTCTTTGAGTTTGATTAATTTGTTGAAGAGGCTTAAGGAACTCAGGGAAATACTTATTTACGTCTACTGATTTATTATGAAGGCTATCACAAAGGAGATATATAGCTGAAGAGATACATAGGGTAAGGTTGGGGGAAGGAGTGTGGAGCTTCCCTGCCCTCCCTGGGCATGCTATTTGCCAGGATCCTCCACGTGTTCAGCTATCCCAAAGCCCTATGAACCCAGTCCTCTTGGGGGTTTATAGAGGCTTCATTATGTAGGAATGATTGACAATAATGTTGAAATGTGATTGGATGAAAAGCACATGATTTAACCCCAGCACGACCTGTCTATTCATATTCTTGCTAGTCTCTCTGTGCAGCATTCCTTCATCCAGTGTATGGAGCAGGAGTTGCCTGAAATGAAGGTCTTTTGGCCCACAATCAGATTAGACTCCTGCCTTGGGCAGGTAAAAGAAGGATAGGAGAAGGTCAGAAGAGTCTGTTTCCTGAGGCCTAGAATACCACAGCATTATAACAAGGACTAGGGGAGTTATGAGCCAGGAACCATGGACAAAAACAATATATAATATAGACCATAACATACCCAATTCCTAATCAGTTTTCCATTTACCACTGGATTTTTTTTTTTTTTGAATTCCCAGAGAGTTGCATAGGGAATAAGTGCATTCTATTAAGACAGAATGGAATCAACTCTGCAGGAAAGCAGAAATGGTTCTGAATTCTCTACCAATTCCCCATTCATAATAAGTGACAAGTAGCTTAACGGAAGAATTGTGTGAATATTCAGTTATCTGCATACAGATTTCCTTTTGTTCCTTTCATTTGTCAGAGGAATAGTTTTCAAGTAACTATTCGTATTTATAATTCTAATATATAAGGTTGCAGACACAAAACCATATGTGTTCGACTCTTAAGGGTCAAAGAATTTTTGAAGGTAATTTCTGCATTAAAATGACTTTCACCTTATAATATACTAGGCTCAAAGTGAGAAAGTCACAGTTATATATAACATTTAATGGGTGTGTGCATGTGTGTGTTGTATGGCACACAAAAATAACAACAGTCATGACACCATTCGTCACAACACCACCATACACTGATGCAAACACATCCGGGCGACACTGATATGCCTGGTTGTGAAAACTCACCAAGCTGTTTCACTAGTGCTGCCAATGTAGGCACATGGTGGCAGGTTCTTGAACGTAATTGTCAGACCTTATCACAATGACAGCTCTGATGGTCATTCCAAAAAAAAAGAAGTTCCAAAATTGCTTTGTGGAGTGGACTAGGCACTGGCAAAGGTACACAGCTTCCCCAGGGGAGTATTTTGAAGGTGACCGTAGCGGTATTCAGCAATGAGGGATGTAGAAAGTTTTTAGCATCGGTTAGGCCTCGTGTGTGCGTGTGTGTGAAAATATATATATATATATATGTATGTGCGTGCTTGTTTGTAGAAACTGCTCTGGCCTTTTAAGCTTGATTGTATGTTTAGTGTCGGTGTTTCCCACAGGTCCTTTTTGATCAGTTATTCCCCTCTTGAATGAGTGTATTTTGCTTTATCTCAGGGTTTCCTGGACGTTTTTTGTGCAGTAGTGTTTTCAAAAAGTGTCTTGAGGATCTGACTTCTGTAATGTTTAAACACGCCTTCCTGTTACTGAACTTCTTAAACAACCCTGTGTCTGAGTATCTCGGCTTGATCTCTAGCACTCCTAGACAGTGTTCTACTGCCCTCTGACATTAACTACTTATGAAAACAGTCTGCAGGCTGGCTCCATTCCGCCCTTTATAGGTGATTTGATTTTGCTGCCTGGATACCTGAAAAATTATTGATTTATATTTGAAAGTTTATTTAATCTTTACATTAGAACCTCATCAAAGTTGTGCTAGTATGACCTTTCAATTTTAAGAGTCTATTTTTCTCCCTTTTATGTAATTTTTCAAATAGTTATCATGACTGCTTTTACTTTTACATTTAAATGCAGTTGTATTTTATTTATTTATTTATTTTTTCAGACAGAGTCTCACTACGTCACCCTGGGTAAAGTGCTGTGGCGTCACAGCTCACAGCAACCGCAAACTCTTGGGCTTAAGCAAGTCTCTTGCCTCAGCCTCCCAAGGAGCTGGGACTACAGGTGCCCACCACAACACCCGGCTATTTTTTACTTGTAGTTGTCATTGTTTGGCAGGCTGGGGTCGGGTTCAAACCCGCCAGCTCCAGTATGTGGCTGGTACCCTAGCCGCTGAGCTACGGGCACCGAGCCTAAAACGTTTTATGTTTGAATTGCCAGATTCCTTATTTTTGGAACATTAATTTTCAGACAGGAAATTTGTGGCAGTTACCCTCTACAGATTTAAATATCATAAGTTGAAATTATCTTTTTGCTATTCTAACATGGTAATGGCATCTCGGTTAGATGAAAATGATTAAATATCACCTAACAAATCTTTTTATGTTGCTTTTTTGCTGCATGGTGATAATTAAACATATACAACAGTAGAGATAATAGTATAATGCATGCTATGTATCCATGACTCAGCTTAAAAAGTTATTGTCAGTACTTTACTGATGCTTCAGGCCTTGATGGAAGAAGAGGGATTAGACTTATGTTTTTTTCTGTAAATAACAGATAATGGGATGTATATAAAATACATATGTACATCTGTAGTTATTAGATATTGCACAATAGAAAATCCAGGCCTGTGATCTCTGCAACAAGTGAAATAAATGAGGTGAGTCTTGTGATTTCCCTGGCCTGTTACATGGAAACGTATTATGTCCTGCCCTATAGTGAAGGGAATCCCAAGCAGAGCGTGTAAGTTTTTCAGGTTGGAAGAGACTGGAAAGTCTAGTGGCTGAAACTTGCAGGGAAGAGTATGAGAGAGGTGTGTGACACACGCAGAAGAGTACGCAAGCTATGTGTCGTATATGGAAAAATGCCGGCAATATGGGCAAAACAAACAAACCAGAAATCTGTAAGCTAGACAGCTCCCAGAGTCATGTACCAGACTGTACATCTCTGTAACAGAGATACCAGGTATCACTGTTCCTGCTCCTGACTGTTTGTGTATTCCCAGTATTGACCACTATATACGTGACAGAGAAAACTTTCAGCTGATTCCAGCCTCCAGTTGAGACCATCCTAGTTGATGCTGTGTGGAGCAGAGTGAGGCGCTCTCAACTGAACCCTGGCCAGATTGCAGATTCATGGACAGAATAAATGTTTTTTTTTTTTTTTTTGCAGTTTTTGGCTGGGGCCAGGGCCGGGTTTGAACCCACCACCTCCAGTATATGGGGCCAGCGCCATACTTGTAGAGCTACAGGCACTGGCCCAGAATGTTTTAAGCTAAAAAAAATTGGGGTAGTTTGTCACTCACCATTAGATACTCAGAACACATCCTATATACTTTCAACTTGTAATTGCTACATGTTTCCCCCCAGTTATTATTTCCAAATGCCAAGATGAAAATGGCTCTCTGGGAAATGGTTCCTCTCTCTTCTGTGGCTTGCACCTACCCCAGTACTTGTTCTTCTAGGTTAGGGGAAATCTAATTCAGGGAAGTGCTTCTCTACATTCAGATGATGTTAAGTAACAGGTGTGGAGATGGTCTTTGCAGGAACACTGTTGGAGGCTTTGTATTTGGTGAGACTCCCCCACTAGAGAAACCTCTGAATAAACTATCTTCGGAGAAAAAAATGCACCAGTGTTATCCCCTTTTAAATGAGAAAAATCTTCATTTTAGAGAGATATACAAACAATCTGAGGTCAATTTACTTAGGTCAAAAGATGGCAGTGGCATCTGCCTATAGTCCCAGCTACTCATGAGGCTGAAGGGGGATGATTACTTTAGCCTAGGAGTTCAAGACATAGGCTGGGTATAATAGTGAGGCTCCCACTTTATAAGAAAGGACCATATGATTGTTACTTCCCTGAATGAAGGGATAAAGAATAATTAAAAGATTTTTCTTCTATGCTTTTTATCTTTTTTCTATATTTTATAAAATATATATTCAGCACATAATTAAAATACTTGATATCTTTATATATTGATTTAGATCTAGCTACCACTAATGTTTAGGGGAATCACATGTGGTTATAAGCTTGGGTGGATCATACAACTAATTTCTACATGCACAGGTTAGCTGAAGATGGGCATCATACCAGGTTAAAAGTTGCATCAGCTCAAGGATTTAGAGAAGGAGCAATGGCTGGGAAATAGTCACACTGAATATAAATATCTCTTCAGTTGGGGGCAAATTAAAATATAGGCAATTCTCATGTAAGCAGGGGCTGGGGAGGACAGGAAGTAAGGTCAGAAATGAGTTTTAAAGTTCAAGCAGTCAGCACTTGGAAGATCTATAATAGAAATTGGGATCACTAACATCGATCAAGTAGCTCTTGTTTTAGCAATGTAGCAATTTCAAAAATATTTAAGGAGGTAGATGGGCACAACAAAGTTCCTAGCAGAAAGGAAGACTCTGTTTGCCATGCATGCCTCCAGACCTTTCTGAGAATCTATATGTTGCTAATAATTGAGAACAGTTGGCTGCACAGTGAGTCAGGCCAAAGGCACTGATTATTTTAGGCAGATATAATAATCCATACCCTGACACCTGTTGTGGTTTGTAAGTTCCACGTCTGACTTTTAATACGTCTGCTCCACTCACCAATGCTCTGCCATTTTAATGCTATCCATATGCACCTCTGTTTCTACCGGAGCATTAACTTTGCTTCAAATTTAAAGTTTTTATATGTATAGGAAATTAGATATCTCAACCTACCCGACATACATTTGAGTTCCCATGTTTTAAAGAGTTCTTGCTTTCGTACTTATACTTCCAATGTGGCCTAGAGCAGGGGTTCTCAAAGTGTATTCCCTGAGCAGCCTCATCAACCCCACCTGGGAATGCAGATTCTTGACACTCACCCAAGATCTAATGAATCAAGACCTCCGGGGGTGAGGATCAGCATGCTGTTTTTTCTTCTATTGACAAATTATAGATTTATATGATAATAGGAATTATTTATTGTTTATTAAACAATAGCTGTGTACAATAATGCATTTATGGGGTACAATGTGCTGGTTTTATATACAATTTTGGACCACACTTATGGTGTATTTTACAAGGGTACATGTCCAACCTACTATGTGCATAGGATAAATGTCTTAACACAATAATTATAATAGGAACTTAAAAGTATTCTGGAACTTATTAGTTAATATAAGCTCATATTTTAATAAATTTATTTGTATAAGTGTGGTCAGGACAGAGCATTAAAAATTGAAGACTCAACACAAAGAAGAAATGGGCCAATGACAGAATAGCCTGCAATGGGAAAGATAATGGAGAAAGATGTTGAAGATGGATGGACTTACAGGGGCTCATGGAATCACATCACCTAAGCATCTGCGTGTATGTGAATACAGCCTGCTCTGCAAGCCAAATACCAATTCCCACAATCTCAGTATTTGAATATCATAGAAAGGACACATATTCCTGGCCAGTGGAGAATATTAGGAGGAAGATTTCCAGAAGTGGATTCTCTCTCTCTCTGTATCTCTTCAAAAAGAAAATAAAAATCACTTAGTAATACTTCCTTTCTCGTATCTTACCGTACTCTTACCTAACTTTGACTATATGTCAAAATGGAGGATAATCAAAACTCATCCGTATTTGACTAGAGGCTACTTTCAAAGTTTAAATGGCATAATGGACAGGGCTAGCACAATTATTTATGACTCTCATTGATGAGCCTTAGGTTATTGTCTTTGCTTTGGATTTTGAGATTTTTTTTATTGAATTTTTGATTTCAATGATTAATAAGAAGAACTACAATACTGAGTATCAGCATTTGTTCTAAAGTTTTACACTTAGCATCTCATCTCATCTCATATATAGGGAGGGTTGTGAAATCATCTCCTACGTAAAAGTGAAGAAAACAAGGCTAAGAACCAATAACTGGTAGAGATTAGATTGGAACCAAAAATGATTGACTCAAAACCTATGTGTTTAGGCAAGAAAATAAGGATGTCCCCCATCAAATGGAGGTGACATCCCATGTCCTTGTGAGCAGGTAAACCTTTTTCAGGGTAAACCTGAGGCCACAAAAACACACATGCACTGGATCATAGGTAGTTTCCTGGGATGGAGAAAGTTAGAAATAGTAAAATGTTTAAGTTTCAATTCATTTGGGAGGGGCCTTTAGGCCTTGGTTCTGTTTCTTTACCTGTTATTGAAGTATAATACACATGCGATATATACACTGAGCAATGGGAAAGATAATGAGATAATTGATAAGACAATCTTAAGCCTTGGTATTTTTCAGAGCTCCGTCAGGTGATTGTAATGTGCAGCCAGGGTTACACACTCTTACTGTGAGGGGAAAATGTAAAACCTTATTTTCTTCTTTTATCCATTGAGTTCACATTTCAATTTTTCTGTTTTGGTTAAATATCCATCTGCAATTGATATTAAAGTGTGTATATCTTTTCCCAAAACGGTGGACATAGCACATACACACATAGGATAGTCTAAACATGTTAACTGTTCATAATATTCTTTGAGAATTCCTTTTTTGACAGTGCTAAGGATTTGGAAACATTTGCCTGCTCAACTTCATTAATATTTACCGAAGTGCCTAGATTAAATTGGGCTGATCACTGAACAGGTGCAAAGGGACCTGCTTAATAAATGGAGAATTTCTATGGCATCAGCATAGTCATATTCTTTGTAGACAAATGAATATGATTTAGTTTATATGCATGAAGCACAATTTCTCTGTTGGCTCAGATGTTGATAAGCAACACTAGAAGTTAGGAGGCCAATCTGAAAATCTGGATGGAAAACTAAAGTGTATGCTCAGAATCAAAAATATTTGTAGCTCAAAGGGTAAAAAATACTATGCTGTGTAGCCTCTTTTGCACAGATAATAAGCACCAGAAAAACCGTTCAGATTACGCTACCTAGGCAGAATGAACAAAGAACAGCAGTAATCGAATTTATGTGGTTAAAACTGTGCCACTGATACCTTTGCTCATGAAGGCTGTTGGGTTAAAAGTGAACAGGAATGTAAAACTATAAAATGAGTATCAGCCACTGAGCATTTCCACTATCAGTACTAACGGGGAGCAAGAGAAATCAAACAAGCAGCAGTTATTTCTTTGAGTAGAATTATTTTTATAATAGTAAGAAATAATCTGTTTCAAACAACAGAAACAATTGTTACTGAGATCTGGAATGGGAGGCCCCATATTAAATGTGAACATAAGCAGCCATAAACAAGACATATTGACAGAATGTAATTTAAACTGTGGCTCCGTGTGTGTAGTCCCAGTGATTTGAAATTCATCACTAACGGAAACAGTCAATGTTTCTGTCTCATAATTTATGCCGGTTCTAAAAGCCTGACATTGCCAAGAATCATGAGCTTCATGGTTTTTTCTTACTCTAAGAGAGCAATGGTAATGAGATGGGTAGAGGCAGGTTGCGCGCTTGCTGGAGTTAAGGATGGATTGAGGGGATGAGAAGCACCAAGAAGTTCGGATAGGCCCATTAAGCTTTATATAGTACAACTGGAGGCTGATTATCATTCTCTAAAAATTTTAAAAGGGCATGTGGGAAACAAAAGCCTAAGACAAAGTAAAACAAATATTTTGTTTTCAGTGAAAACAACATCTGTTAGTGAGAAAGTAATCATTCTTAATATGATAATTAAAGATGAACTAAGGATTGGATCCCTTGCTAGTGGGAGTATGAAACGGTACAGCTGGTTTGGAAAAGTTTGGTAGTTTCTCAAAATGTTAAACGCAGACTTATCACATGACCTATCAGTTCCACTCACAAGAGAATTGAAAACACGTGTCCACAAAAATGTGGCTCAGGGAGTCCATAGCAGCATTATTCATAATAGCCGAAAGGATGCAATCATATTGTTTGCCAGCTGATGAGTACATAAACAAACCATGTTATATCCATACAACAAAATATTCTTTGGTCATAGAAATGAAGTACTAATACATGCTACAATATGGATGAACCTGAAAACATTTTGCTAAGGAAAAGAAGACAGCCACAAAAGACTGGATAGTATATGATTTAATTTATATGAAATATTCACATTAGAAATGCACAGAATCAGAAAATACCTTGGTGATTGCCTAGGGCTGGGAGATCCTGAGGAAAAATGATGGTGATTGTTGAAGGGTACAGGGATTTGCTTTTAGGGTGATGAAAATGTTCTGAAATTCAATAGTGGAGATGGTTGTATAATTCTGTGACTATGGTCGATCCTTGAACAGCAGGGATTTGAACAGTGTAGGTCCACTTATACACAGAATGTTTTCAAACAAAATTCAGTAGTCACAGGATGAAAAATCTGTGTATATGGAGAGCTGAGTTTTCCTGTCTGTGAGTTTTGCAGGGCTGACTGCTGGACTTGCATAAGCATAGATTTAGGTATAAGTAGGTGGTCCTAGAAGCAGTCACAAGTGTTTTAAGGCATGACTATATACTAAAATACTTTGAATTATACATTTTAAAAAGGTATAGTTAATAGTATGAGAATCATATCTCAGTAAAGTTATTAAACAACCTCCCTCACAAAAAGATGAACTATATAGTGATATCAAAGACTGATTACTTCACAGAAGCTGTGATTTTGGGAGCAGTGAAAGTGGTACAGAATTCATGTTCTAAACAAAGACAATAATGGAGATGGAGGGGGCTATGTAATTATGCTCAGCTGGCCCCAAAATAAAAGTATATCAACTTTTTCAGCCAAAATTTAAACGATGTAGAGAAAGAGAAATTCAAATCATGTCTAAAGGTTCAGGTTTAAACCAAACTGAAAGAGACAAATCTAACAACTCGTTGAAATCAACAAAATAACTGTTCTTTGAGGCTATTGTATGAACATGGAATTAGTAATATCTTTGTACATTTTCTAAATTTACCAAGGCACTTGTAGTTCCTTTGGTGTGCCTAAAAAATATCTCTGGTAAGACAGAATATGCAAAATATTCTTCTCTAAGAAACTGTGGAGTACATGCTTTACTTTATGAATAATCCTAGTCAAATTAATTAACTATTACCAAACTTATCCAGCCCAGGAAATCCAAGGTATATTTATCCAAAAATTATTTACATGAACTGGTATACATATGAGAATTTTTGGAAACTTAAGACTTACTATGTCTCCAACTTACTTTGGTCAATTGTTGAAAGTAAAAAAGTATAGTAGATTTTCTTAGAAAAAGAGGGAGTGAGAGAGGGGAGATAGAGAGAGAAGAGAAGAGGGAAGAGCAGGGAGAAAAAAAGCAAGGAGATGGTGTGTAGTAGTTTCTACATTTGCTCACCAGTTCTAATATTCGTTCTCATCCCTGATTGATGGAAACTTAGGAACCCAGAGTTGGGCAAACAATAAGTTTTCCTATAGATACAGCTTTCTCAATGCCCAGGATTTATTTTATGAGACGAAAATAATTTCTGATGATGGGCTGATGGAATCAGGAGCTACCACGAAATTCGAACTGAAACGTGCTATAATCAGTTGTGGGTTTGCAGTCTATAATTTGAATCTTGTAGAGCACAGTCATGGCGGATAGCAACTATGAACGTGCTTTGGATAGACAATGGCTTAATGTTAACTTTCTTATTAGGACATTAAGCTTTTATATTTTGTAATATTTGGGAAATTTATTTGATAATTCTTAATATTCGGATTATTCAGATTATTTTTGTCTGGTTTGAGGAAATTGGGGGTGTAAGTATATGCCTAAAGGTTTTTGCAAAAAAAAAAAAAAAAAAAAGTTGCCTGAAATTCTTGTTCCCCAAATGGACATTAATAAAAGCAGGAGAATGAGAAAGTAGATTAAAACAGTTAATCTTAAATAACAGGTTTCAAGTATATTTGGGCATATAGAAATAAAAACTACATTTTATGCAAAAAATCTTGAAACTAAAGTGATTTTTTGTTATTTTCTACTTAGTATGTAGATTTAGTTTGTTGATATAAATGTTGTACAGCTTTAATATTTTGGTTTTCCTCTGAGATTAGCTTGGATTTTTTTTTTTTTTCTAGAGAGAGTGGGCTCTCAGGTTAAGTTGAAACAATAGATCACCTAACAATAGATCATCATTTCATTAGGTCAAAATGAACAAAAAAAAAAACTTATAAAAAGAGATTTAAAAATTGTAGGCAGTGGTGATTGCCATAATTTAATCACACAGACAATATATACCACGATATATTGAAATTGGATAACTGTAAAATGATAACTCAAAAGAGAAAAACATGAATAGGCTCCCATAGTAAAAGTATAAGAATGAGTAAAAATAGAACTAAGTTGGAAAAATCAGTATGAACTCCTGACCATCTGTCTCTTACACCTTTTTAAGGAAATTCTTTCTTTGCCATTAAAGTGACCCAAGTAATCTCTAGCACCATCTTGGCTACTCGGTTTATGTACCCTCTAGGTTCCCATATTTTAACCCAGCCTTATATTTCTTTTTTTTAGGATGAGATCAATTTTTATTTATTTATTTATTTTTTCCAGTGGTAAGACAATTTATTTACAGAAAAGAATACAGAAAACACTAAAGCTCCTGGTAGAGAGAGAGAACTCAAGTGGGGAGAGAGAAGCTCTCTCCGTTTCTCTCCCGGTCTTTCCCCATCTCCCCCTTTAGGCTTTTAGTCTCGGGGTATATATAGGTGTATGGGTTCCTTGGCCAGAAACTATTGAACACAGTCCCTTCCGCTGGGGGCAAGGTGAATGAATGTATCAATGAATGGACACAGTCCCTTCCGCCCCGGCAAAGTGAATGAATGTATCACACACAGTCCATTCATGGAATTGAGGCCTAGGAAAATCACCTGAAATTGACCTAGGCATGGGAAAGGAGGGTTCCACATTTAGTCCTAAGTGTAAAGTGAAAGTGACACCAAGGCACAGGTGTCACCTCAGAGTTGTCCGGCCTTTTTGGCTATTGGAGCCTCTGGTGGGGGTTGGAGGTTCCCCTCCTTACCTGTCATCCAGCCCGCTGATTCTTCAACTGGCTGCTGCAGCACCAACACTGCCACCGAGGAGGCAGCAGGTCTGCCAGCCCCGCTGAGCTGGCTAGGGCGCCAAATGTCCTGCATCAATTCTCCCTCTCCAAGTAGAAACCCCAACTACTGTTAGGGAAAAGGGGCGAAGACTCGATCTAACTGCTTCCTGCTGAATTGGGCGATGATAGAAAGGGACAGTTAGGGTTTCTCCAGAGGGAGAGTGATACAGGGGTTCATGGACTGGAACCATCTTTATTGCGTGTGTAACCCAGCCTTATATTTCACTAAGATAAAACAGGTTTTATTTGAGGAAGAAAAAAAATAAAGATGAGCTTGGAACATTTCATTATCAGAAGAAAGCTAGGATTCATTTAAAGAAACATGGATTAGTGTTTAAAAGGACAAAATAGCCAGCTTAGAAAAAGGGCTGCCAGTGCCCAAGTAGTGACAATTTCATATTTTAAAGGGACAGAATGATTTTTTTTTTTTTTTTTTGTAGAGACAGAGTCTCACTTTTATCGCCCTGGGTAGAGTGCCCTGGTGGCGATTCTCTTGCCTCAGCCTCCCGAGTAGCTGGGACTACAGGCGCCCGCCACAGCGCCCGGCTATTTTTTTCATTTTTTGCAGTTCAGCCGAGGCTGGGCTTGAACCCGCCACCTTCGGTATATGGGGCCGGTGCCCTACTCGCTGAGCCACAGGAGCCGCCCAAGGGACAGAATGATTAAAGTCAATTACAACAATGGGCTTAGAAAAAGTCCTGGTTGCCCTGAAGAAATGGTAGTCAAAATGTATACCTGAATTTATGTACCTGGGTTTTGTTCCCTCTACCAGAGTTAAAGTCATCAGATTCCAAACTGTTTCTGTTGTTTATTTACTACATGGAATATAGTCTTAAAGACATAGAGGTTTCATGAAGTTTCATAAATATTTGCTGATCTGTGAACTAACGTATGCAGGAATTTTATAAAACGTCGCATATCCTGAAGAAACAACTTGGTGTCAATTGAAAAAATAAGCATCCTGAATTTGTTGTTGCTTGATAAGACTCACATAATTTTATATTTTACTTTACAGTTATTTAATCTAAAAAGTCATTTATTAATGGAGTCATTTAATGGCAATAAATAGAACTGACCATAAAAAAAAAAAAAAAGAAAGAAAGAAAAAGTCCTGGTTTCATGTAAATTCTATAACAGAGAGGAATATTCAGAACTTGTTAAATGTAATTGCAAAGCATAAACTGTACTACATGGATTATTAATAGTGTCTATAAAATACATTTCAATTAATGCAAATTATGTAAATCCTACATTGGACTACTGGTAAGCCATTGGGCTGTAAAATAAAGTCTTTTTTAAAAATAGAGAAATACAATTTTTAATAATTAGAATACTGAGTAGGAAATTTAATGGGATTGCTGAATACGAAGTAATAAGGAGGGGATTTAAAAGGACAACTTATTGGATAGGAAAAGGGAATAGCATATATGCTATCTTGTACAAATAAAAGGTATGACTTCATACATTTAAAATAAATTTTACAGATCAGGCTAACCTTTGCAGGGCAGAGAGAAAGAAGAAAACACGCAAAAATTATTGAATGGTCTGCACTGGTTGGCCATGATAATAAAGGAAGTGAAAAGCATAGTATAGGTCAAACTGAGTTGAGTTATGCGAATTGTGTGTTTCAATTTTGTTACAGTAGTAAAAGATAGCAGCCTTCCCACCTGAAACAGAATTGGGGGGATGGAAATCACGTTTAAGTGGTATTTGTTTAGCAGAGAAGACAAATGCAGTCTAGTTTTTATGAACTAGATGAATGGTATAAGACCAAATTTGACAGAGGTTTATGTGGGAGACAGAGAATTGATGTCAATTGGGGAATCCGAGTTATGTACAAAGAGATTGCCATAAACCAACACAGCTGATAAAGTTTCTAGGCCAGGGGTCCTCAAACTATGGCCCGAGGGCCACATGTGGCCTGTCCAGGACATTTATCCGGCCTGCGGGTGTTTTTGCCTCACTCATCCCGCCCTGCAAAATCTATTAGCAGAAAAACCAGTGGTTGCATTCCCAAACAGAACATGTGTGGGTTCACTGGAAAAGTTGCAAAAGGAGTTCCAATTTAGATTTAAAGAGCTTCATCTCCATGAGCAGGACATACAGCTTTTCCATAACCCATTTTCTATTGACATTGAAAATGTGGAGGTCAGTCCCTGAAGTCGCCGCCTGGGCCACCCCTCTGCCAGCTGCTCCGGCGCCACCTCGGCCGCTGGCATCTCTAGCAAGCGAGAGCCAGGCGCTGAGGGGTGCGGCGGGGGTGGCTGAGTGCTCCTACGGCTCCAGCTCCAGCTCTGGTTTGGTGCAGGCGGCTTTTCAGCCTCTCCGTGGGTCTGGCCTGCGGTGCCCGGATGCTCTAAGAACGTTTCCACTGTTGGTGGAGGACACACACAGTGGGATTCAGAATTCCTGAAGAATTGCCTTTGTGAGAAGCTGGAAGATTACTTTAAATTCCATCTCTTAGGGCAGAGCCTGTGGTTCAGTGAGTAGGGCGCCGGCCCCATATACCAAAGGTGGTGTGTTCAAACCTGGCCCCAGCTGAACTGCAAAAACAGAAAAATAGCCGGGCGTTGTGGTGGGTGCCTGTAGTCCCATCTACTTGGGAGCCCAGGAGTTAGAGTTTGACTGTCACTTGCTTGATGAAGGTTTTGCTGACAAGGACATTCTGGACCTAAAAATCAAAAATCAATGAAGTTTCCTCTGCTGATGATAAGGATGCCTTCTATGTAGCAGACCTCAGAGATGTTCTGAAGAAACACTGAAGATGGCTAAAAGCTCTTCCTTGTGTCACTCCTTTTTATGCACTCAAATGTAATGACAGTAAAGCCATTATGAAGACCCTCGCTGCCATTGGGACAGGATTTGACTGTGCTAGCAAGACTGAAATACAATTGGTGCAAAGTCTCAGGGTGCCTCCAGAAAGGATTATCTATGCAAATCCTTGTAAACAAGTGTCTCAAATTAAGTATGCTGCCAATAATGGAG
>CAUYON010124397.1:0-19017 GCA_963573935.1 Arctocebus calabarensis
GGGGAAAGACTGGGAGAGAAACGGAGAGAGTTTCTCTCTCCCCACTAGAATTATCTCCCTCTAACAGATGCCTTAATGTTTTCTGTATTCTTTTCTTTCTTTTCTGTGAATAAATTCTGTCTTACAAAAAAAAAAAAAAAAAACAGAGACAGGATCTTGCTCTTGTTCAGGCTGGTCTTGAACTCCTGAGCTCAAGGGATCCTCTCACCTCAGCCTCCCAGAGTGCTGTGATTACAGGCATGAGCCACCGTGCAGGTCCCACAATGTAATTTAAAATAAAGACAATGAAAAAAGAAAACACAGTAGTCTGAGGCCTGTGCCCCATCGAAGAGCTCCCTCAGCCCTCACAAAGACAGGAGGCCTTGCCAGAGACAGGGTAGAGAGCCGCCCTCATCTATATGCTAATTAGCCCACGCAAGAATTACGGGGTTAATTAAGCAACCACCCTCCCTCCATTTTATCTGCCCCGGACACTAAGGCAAGAAGAGGAAATCACAACCTCTGATCAAATTAGCTGTCCCCAGGCTGCTCTGGGCAGCTCCTGGCTCCCAGCTGCAGGAGCAGCTCCTGGAGTTAATCATGTTTATTTCCCAAGGCACAAGGGATTTAGAAAGCGATTAGGAATCAGACAAGAACAACCAGCCCTGACCTTTCTGCTATCAACTTCCTCGGTGCAAAGGGGGTGTCTTATCGCTGATAGGTGGCGGGTACACACCAGGCCGTGTCCTCGCTGGATGGGAAACTCATCGGTTAGCGAGTGACTGGCTGTCAAGTCAGGAGCTCACTCTTGCTGTGCTGCCCTCCACCAGCACCCAAGAGGGTCAATGGCTCTGTTCATGTGTCCACCTGGCCGTGTGGTTCCAAGTAAGTGATGTAAATTCCCTGAGCCTCAGGTTTCTTTCTTATTAAATGAGGATATGGCCTCCACCTGCCAGAGTGAGACCCAGACAGGCTGCAGGAAGCGTGGAGGGCTTGTCAGCAGCAGCAGGACAGTCTGCTTTCTACCTTCCGCTTTGTCACCCCAGCACCCCAGTCCTGAGTCCCTGTTACTCCACTCACCACAGTCCAACTCCCAACTGCTCCCCACCCCCAAAACCCACCCTGAGAATTCAATGTGGATGCCACAGCCCCCTGAAACTCCAGAGAAGACTGAGTATCTGGGCATTGGTCATACGCCCTTGCTTCTCTGCAGGACTGCACCTGGCACAGAGGAGGCATCAGTGAATATGTGCTGAATAAATCAACGGAAAGGGCTTAGAGGTCACTGATTCCAGGCTTAGGCAGTAGATGACAGGAGAGCCACTGGCTTCCCATCTGGTATCCTTGACAGACATAGCTAATCAATCACCACACCTGTCTATGCCAGGGGCAGGGCTAACCTCAGTAGGGCACCCTAAGCAGCCACCACCAATTGGTTGCAGTTGGCTTATTTGTCTATCCCATTCCAGCCGTTTCCCAGCAGGGTCCCAGTGGGAAGGAGGGAGCTCTCCCAGCTAGTTCATGAGGGCTCACCAGACACATTCCAGACTGAGTGCAACAGTGTTGCCCTCAGGTCCCTGGATAGAGCCCAGACCAAGCCCTTTCCACACACAGAAGCTGCCCACGGGGCAGGGGGCAGAATTCTCAGGCGGCCCCCAGAGCTCTTCCCCTGAGTATACACATCCTGCATCACCTGGGAACTAAGAATGTCATCAGTTTTACTCCCAGGATCAGGCTGTGTCATGGGGCACAGCTGAGTTCAAGATTGGGAGACTGCCAAGGTGGGCCCAACTTAATCACACAAGGCCTTTAAAAGCACTTTCCTTCCAGGCAGCGCCTGTGGCTCAAAGGAGGAGGGCGCTGGGCCCATATACAGGAGGAGGTGGGTTCAAACCCAGCCCCAGCCAAAAACTGCCAAAAAAAAGTACTCTCCTTCCTCCAGCAGAGAGCAGACGAGCAAGTCAGGGCCTCAGCACAAGAGAGGGACTTGCTGCTCGGGCTTGAGGACAACAGGCCATATGGCAAAGAATATGGGCAGCCTTTAGGACTGAGACTGGCCCCAGCCAATACCCACACAGAAGTGTCACTTCAGTCCTGCAACCAGAAGGAACTGGGTGCTGCCAACAAAAAGAATGAGCTAGCAGGGGAGTTCTCCCACCCTCAGCCTCCAGAAGGGAACTCGGCCCCACCCAAATCTCCCTCCCACCCTTGCTCTCCCTGAACAGGGAGCCCAGCTGCCCTGACTTTTAGGACTGCAAGCAAAAAAACTGTTGGTTTTTTTTTTTCAGGTTAATGTGAGGGTTCAAACACCTAGGTTACAATATTTGCATTTGTTATGTAGAGTCCCTCTTGTAGTTGGTTCCTGCAGCCAGAAAAGGTGCCATAGACCCTCACGTTGTACCGACCATTAAGTGGGAGCACACCAATGCCCTCCCTCCTCCCCGCTCCCTTCCCTCATTGCCCCGCCCCCGAACTTGAATTGAATTGAGTTTTTCAAATAGGCGGTGCTTTAAGCTGCTGAGTTCATGGCGATTCATTACCTGGCATAGAAAACTAATACAGGGGTGATGTGCAACAATCACTCAAGAAGCTGATCTGAAGTGAATGAAATTGGACCACATTTGGTGTGACAGAATCAGAGCAGGATGTGCCTTGAACTAAATTATTCTGCATTAGACACTGGGGAGAAGGGTTGTCGTAATTACACTTGTCAAAGTTATGCAAATCTGAGTCAATGAAAGAAAACTCTCACTCTGTTCCAAAAGCATAGGAACTAGAATAGGCCCCTTACAAACTCAGCGAAAGCTGCTGCAGATTTTCCTGAAGAGGCTGGAGGCAGCCCACATGGGTCTCTGGCCAAGGGGAGGAGGTGGGAAGCAGAGAAAAAGGGACGGGACTTTGATGGACATCGGACCATTTTCTCCTTTACAAATCCTCAAAAATCCCACCATGGAAGACACCGCCTTAAGCCTTGTACCTCTTGTCTGGCCAGGGAGGGCCTCCCTCAAACCAGTGTGTAAACTGCCCCAGCAATCGTGGCCCAAGACCTGCCATCGTCAACACAACGTAAGCCGCCCTGGGCAGGAGCACCTTGCACAGTACTCACCCCTGTCACCAGCCCAGTGCCAGGCACGTGGGAGGGATCCAGGACCCCTGCAGATTGTAAACGCCCAGGGAGCCTGCAAACCCCACACATGGCACACAGGGAACAAGGACACAGCAGAGCTCTGAGCGGCACAGCAGGGTGTGCGTGGGGGTGTTGTGGTTCTCCCTGAAGGCAGTGCACACCCCACACCTGCAGATAAACAGGAAAAAGTGATCGCGTGTCACCAGCTGTCTCTCACAACGCACTGCTACAGTGGCATCAATGGCTTTTTAAAACATATGTAAACCCTACGGACCAAGAGAATGGGAGAGGAGGCAGTGGCAGATGCAAGACTGCAATGCATTTGGGAATCTAGAAAATGGAGGAAGGACAGTAACTGACCAGGGAGCCCAGGCTGCTGCCCTTGGTGGACACAGGCAATGCTGAGACGAAGTGATTTCTGCCCCAACTCACCCTCCAGGCCAAGGAGAGGGGAGCCCAGCAGGTATCCCAGCCTATACAATTTGGACAGGGGCACTATTAATGATCCTGCCAGGAGAACAGGCAAAGCCCAGATTGGCCTGGGGGTGAAAATCCTGGTGTTGGCAAAAGTCTTTGTCTCATTCTATTTTGTGTTGCTGCAACAGGATACCATAGACTGGGCAATTGACAAAGAACAGAGATTTTATTTCTCACAGTTCTGAAGGCTAGGAAGCCCCCGATCAAGGGACTGGCCTCTGGTGAAGGCCTTCCTGCTGTGTCATCCCAGAGCAGAGGCATGAGGAAGGCGGGGGTCGGGGGGAGAGGGCACATGGGAGAGCGCACACACACACACACAAAAGAAAGACTGGATTCCCATCTGTAACAAACCCACTCTTGAAATAAAGAACCCACTCCTGGGATAGGGACAGTATTCTACTAAGCAGGGCACAGCCCTGTGGCCTCAATCATCCTAAAGGTCCCGCCTCTCATCACAGTTGCATAAAGTATTACGTTTGCGTCAAGGATGAAGTTTCTAACATGTAAACTTTAAGGACAGTCAAACCACAGCATTTGGTGTTGATGGCACTAAACGCTCAGAGACCCTCGCTTCAGACAGGGTCTGCACTCAAAAGGGTAGAGGCCACACTTGGCTCATACTCTGAAAGAGGACATACCAGGCTTCTTGTGCAAAGAGCCCCCCAGGCCTGATGTTTACAAGTCCCCCAAGACAAGGTCTCATCACCACCTGTTCACTACATAGCAAAGCCCCATCCATGCCCCAGAGCTCCCCAGTCATTTTTAGCGCTTGTTCTTAACTGAGAATTGGCAGCCGACAGTCATCAAACATTTGAGGAAAGCGCCAACACAGAAAAAAAAGAAACCCAAGCAAATCAAGGGGA
The DNA here is from genome assembly GCA_963573935.1 of Arctocebus calabarensis. Lineage (NCBI taxonomy): Eukaryota > Metazoa > Chordata > Mammalia > Primates > Lorisidae > Arctocebus > Arctocebus calabarensis. The sequence continues at coordinate 4,447 of CAUYON010124397.1, forward strand.
AAAGGAGGAAAAAAATAAAATCAGGCATTGCAGACACAGAATAAGAATAGAGTTCTGGGAAAGAGTAACAGATGCAAGAAAAGCTTTTGGAAATTAAAATTGTAATGGCCGAGGTAAGTAGAATGAAAAGACAAAAAGTAGAACAAAATAATAGAGTAGAACAAAAATCTATGGAAAATGGAAAAGGTAAGAAGCTTACAGGTCTGTTCAAAAGACTTGCCATCCGACTAGCAGATGGTCCAGACACAAAGAGTGAAGTGGGGGGTTATCAGTGAAATGAGGTAAACATGGCCCAGGTCATGAGTGTCCAACGCACACAGCCCACCCACCGAGTAGCCGGCATAATGAAAGAAAAATAACCCACACAAACCTGTATTTCACTGCAACACTTCAGAATACCAGAGTGAAAGAGTATGTCCTCTAAGCCTTCAGAAGAGAAACAAAGGGTGTCCCTAAAGAGGGCCTGGGATGGTGTTAGACTTTTCAACCATGAAATCAGAGCTAGAAGATAGAGGAGCAATGCCTTCCCAATTCCAGGAGAAAAGGTGTACTAGATCTAGAATCCTATACCCAGCTCTAGGGTGTCTGCACTGCTCTCTTGACCTCCAGGGTATCCTCCTTCTTTTTAAAAATGGCAAGTGCACCTGCGTCACACTTGGAGTCCTGGATGTTAGGTTCTAGGGAGAAGGAGGCATTTTGTTTTGTTTTTCAAATGGGGGCAAGGTTCACTCAGCTTTCAGGGGTCAATTTCATTCAAAAGGGGTTGTTTTCCTTCAACAAGTCCCAGCTTCCTTCTGCTGCTGCCACCAAGTAGTGGCAGTGGTGAAGTGGCTTCAGACTTCCAGTAGTGCAGAGGCTGCCACCAGGACAGGTAGGAGCAATCCTGGACCCAGGTTACCAGAGCTGCCGAAGCTCCCTCAGGAAGAGCAGCAGCCTCATGGCAGGTCTGCATTGTTGTGAAAATCATTCCAAGATGCCCCACCAAGAAATTACTTCTACATAAGTAAGAATTGCGATTCCATCGCAATCGTTGGAAGGGATACTTCTACATTTCCCTTCCAACGATTGCAATTTTTATGTTCTGCATTGGGCATTGGACCTGCTGAAACAGCTGCCAAGGTGCCAGCCGTGGATGAAGAACGGAGCAGCCCCCGGTAGACACAGCCCAGGTCCCCAGCTTCCCACCTGGCCTTTTCGGACCCTGTGCCGCTAACTGCTGCCCACTTACTTCCAGAATCTCAGCAGCAGCAGTTTCCAGGTAGACAATACCTGGAATTAAAAGTTGCTCCCTATGCCCATCCTTGCCTGTAGAGGACCTAAAACCAATGCCTGCCGGTGCTGTGCCATAAAGCTTCACAACCTTGCAGGACAAGCTCTGTGGTGCAGTTTCCCCTCTGGGTTCCCATCAGGCTGAGATTGCTGTGACGAGGCTTCCTTCTGCCCTTCCCTGGGAAGATGTTCTCAATGAATCACTGTGCCCAGACCCGTGCCTCAGAGTCTATCTGGGAGGAACATTTTCAGATGTGCAAGGACCCAAAAATTCTAGCCCCCATGTACCTGTCCTTAAGAAGCTATTGGAGAAGCCCAAGAGTTGGAGGTTGCTGTGAGCTGTGTGACACCACGGCACTCTACCAAGGGCGATAAAGTGAGACTGTCTTTAGAACAAAAAAAAAAAGAAGAAGACGCTATTGGAGGGCATGCTTCATCAGGATGAGGGGGTGAAGCAGGGAATCGTGACACCCAAGCATGCTGCAAAGCAAAGCCCGGAGACCACCGGCCAGCATGGGGCCAGAGGGTCTAGGGAGTGACCCAGGAGCAGAAAGCCCACATGGAAGGTTAAGGAGAAAAGAGGGTTGATAGAAGGGCAATTTGACTATCTGGAAAGTAATATCAATTCACATATAACTGATCTGGGGAAGCACTTAGAAAAAATGGCAGTGGGTACATAGAAATCCAAATAAAGGGGAAATACGCACATATTAAGTCCAGGAAACATCATCATCGTCTACTTCACTCAGCAGCAAGCACAATTTTCTGCCATAATAATGTAAATACTGACTATTGATTTAGCCAAAAGTGGTGATATACGTATACTGAGGATGGGGGAAGGGCCAGGACAGGGAGTGTGCAGAGGGCTGAACCACTAGCCTCCACTGCAGTCAAGAGCCAATGTTCAGAACAGATTAATCAAGAAAGAGCCGTATCAGCATGTTATTTAGAAATATGGAAGTAAATAGCTGTGAGCATTGCCAACGGAAATCCATTTGATATAAATGTGTCTTTTTAAACTTCATTACTTCCAAGGGGTTGAAGCGCGGCTTCCGAGCATGGGCACGCGCACTCACGCTCCCCCACCTCCCATGGGAGGATGAGGCTGAAAGGCAAGAACAGAGCTGTGAAGGAGGTAGGCGGAGGGGGCCCCTCACCCCAGGCCAACCCCACAACACAGGAGGGCTCAACAGCCACAGAGTTGAAATTCTCCCCACCCCCAGTCCCACCACTACCAGCCATGGCTACCCAGCAGGCCACATGACGGAGCCATTCTTCAGAGTTGAGCTCTGCCCTGTCCACTTCAACAGTGGAGGTTTCCCTGCTGGGGTCACATAAAGTATGGAGAAAGCACAGGCTGGCTCCCCATCTCCGTTGCACAGTCTACAGGGGTCCTCAAACTACGGCCCGCGGGCCACATGTGGTGGAGTGAATTATATTCGTTCCCGTTTTGTTTTTTACTTCAAAATAAGATATGTGCAGTGTGCATAGGAATTTGTTCATAGTTTTTTTTTTTAAGTATAGTCCGGCCCTCCAACGATCTGAGGGACAGTGAATTGGCCTCCTGTTTAAAAAGTTTGAGGATGCCTGCTTTAGATGCTGCCAAAATTCTCAGAGCCTCAGCTTCTTCATGTGGCAGATCACAAAAAAGGTCACTGTCCTTGGCGGCAACTCTGGTTGTTCTGGGCTGGCCTAGTGGCTTTCTTGGACCAACAGAACCTGCTGAAGTGACAGTGAACTGGCACTAAGTCTCGACCCAAGAGAGACCTTCAGCTTCCATTCTTGCTGCTCTTAGAAGCCTGCCTCTGACCCATGAGCGAGCCAAGGTGGACTGCTAGAGAGATCAAGAACATGGCCCAGGCGCCCAGCGCCCAGCCAGCAGCCAGCACACTCCCACACTCAGGCCACTGACCACAGACTAGGAGCTGCCTGCTGAGATTAGCCCAGCCCAGACCAGAAGAACCACCCAGCAGAATCCCAGGATAAACAGATGGCTGTGGTTGTTTTAAGCCACTGAGTTTTAGGAAGCTTTGCTATGTAGCAAGGGAAAATTGATACACCTTGCATGGGAAATAGCAATACTAAGGCTTAGCTCACAGGGTTTTTAAGATGTAATGATAACATATGAAGGAACCACAGCTGCTCAAAAATGTTCCTAATCTCCCATCCCCATCTCCAACACATGAATGCAAAAGAGTTTTTAGCCACTGCTTTTCTACTGAGGGCCGTGGGGAGAGACCAAGAAGTAGAGGCAGGGCTCTCAAAGGGGAACAAGGATACCTCCCAGGCAGCCCCCACCAACCCCCTAATGCAGCCCTGGAGTCTGAGCCACAGGCTGGCTGGTGAAGCACTAGCAAGTCAGCTAACAAGTAGCTCTGAAAAGGCAAAGATTTAACCACTGTAATTGGCTTATTGATTTTGCAATCACATTGTAAGATGCACAATCTGCCACCATCTCCATTGCCTGTTACGGCAGCCTTCCAGGGAAATTTTATCTCCACCACCTGTGGACCAGACCCAGCGCCAGGAGGTGGAGGAACACTGTCCCTAATCATCCTGGAAGGGAAATAAACACGGCTCATGGCAGGCCCGCCAGCCTCCCCCAGATGCCAAGAGGGAGTTCAATGACACAATGGAGCCCTCAGCTCTCTGAGCCGACCACAGAGGCGCCCTTCTCTCTGCCGCTGCGCTAAGCTTGTCTGCTATTCTCTGACTTGTGCCACGGCCTCACCCTCCCTGGGGCGGGCCTGGGATTTTGTAAAAGAACATGGGGTTTGGTGTCTGGATACCTAGGCCACACCTATGCTTCTACAGCTGATGAAGACATGCATCCTGAGAACACTGGACTACCCCCAGTTGGCCACAGTTGGGGGGATCCCCACCAAGGAAGTAGCCTAGATACTCTTCTCCATATGGCCCTCACCAGAGAGGACCAGTCGGTGTCCTGAACCTCCACTGCCCAGGAAGCTGCTATCTAGAATTTGCAAGCCTAGGTTTGCAAGGACCATAAGGGCTCCTTAGCCCTCATTTTATGGCTAAGCAAACTCAGAGAGGAGCAAGGGTGGGGGAGGCAGAACAAGGTGCGTGGACTTCAGCTGTCCCAGGGGCCGCAGTTCCTGAGTGGCAGGAAAGGCACAAAAGGAAGCGCCCCACTGCACACACGGTGCTCCTCCACCTTTGCATCCCGAAAGGGAGACAGGCTTTGCTCCCAAGCAGCATGTTCCAGTGCAGTGGGCTGGTCAGGAAACACAGGGTCACCGGCCAAGTTGGCAGGGACAGGAGCCTGGGTCTCATTCGTCAGGGCCACATGGGCAGCGCCAACCCACGGCTCCCCTTTGTGGCTGGGAGCTCAAGACACCTCCAGACCTTTGTTTATGTTTGCTGCTGTAAATACGTCACAATCGGTTTGGATTTTCTAGAACCTTAAAATTTTAGCTTGCACTTGTATCAAAATGCACTTATAGCTATTACAACACTAGTACTAGTAATAATCCTGCATTCTTCACAGAGGGCACGCAGGGAGGAGTTTGGTTCAGTCGTCAGCAGAGACTCTCTGCTCTGATACACGCCCCTCCTCCATCTCCTTAAATGCAAACAAATTCTGTAACCCAAGCTTTACTCACAATAACAAAACCCAGAGATTCTAAAGGATTCGGCTGCCAGAAAAGTCTAGTTTTTGTGACAGAATTACACGGCAGTGCCCACCCCAGTCCAGATGTCTCCCCTTCCTCACACTTCCCCTCCCCCCACACCCAGTCCTCATGGCCCCTGTGGCCCTGCTGTGGGGGCCTCAGTCTGAGGGCACTAACTACACACATACCTGCACATATATGCACACACACAGGCACACCTGCACATACACACTGCACATAGTTAGCGGTAAAGGAACTGCAAAGGCCCCAGCCACAGAGGCCTAGCCCCTCCGGCCACCCCATCTCTTTGGCCAAGGTCAGCTCAGGTGCTACTTGAGTCCCCAGAACACCCAGCTCTCCCCCAGGGCCACACTTCTCAAGCCTTCCTACCAGCAGAGGTGACAGGGCTGTGCGTTCAAGGCCACAGACCCATCAGGATCCTCAGGCTGCCTGTGAGCTCAGCCAGCTAGGGACAGCCCTCTGCTTGCCAGCCACTCCCAATTGTGCTCCTTCCCCATTGGGCCACAGTGCCACAGTGAAAGCAGCTGCCACCCCCACCCCTTGTGGATGAGCCCCTCCACGGAGTCCTCAGTACATCAGTATCTGTAACTGACCCTGGTCAGCACCAAGCTGAGGGCCGGAGAGGTATAGCGTCTTGCTCGGAAGACCAGGCAATGGGCAGAGCCAATCTGCTCTCTGTCCCGCTGCCAGCACCTGGTCTGTTCACCCAGCCACCTCCCAGAGGCCAGTGCCAGGCTGCCCAGCCCAAGAACACACCATGTCCTTTACCGCACACCAGGGAGGAGGGGAAGCCTCGCCACTTCCTGATGCATTATTTATCAGGAGCGCATTAACTGTGGGTGACATCACAGGCATTCCAGGGTAATTTGTGGAAAGTATTGTTAAAGCAATTGATTTGCAAATTCCTTGACTGGGAAAACAGAGCACTGAGAAGGCAGGGATGTGACATGGAGACTTTTTTAATGTATTTGGGGATAATTGATTGAAAGCTAAGCTGTGTAGCCAGTGAGAAAATGAGATTATTCTGTCTGTTACGCGAAGAAATTGTATATTGTGCAAAACAGAAAGACGAGGAGCTACCAGGGCAGCTGAGAGGCACTTGCTCCTTCTGGGGAGGGAGGGATGCTGTTCTTCCCAAATTCAAATCCTCCTCACACTCCCCTCACCCCAGAAAGCCCCAACCACCTCCTTTCTGTGCCTTCTTGCGCCCCTAGTCCCTTCCCAGCCCTGGGTCTCAACAAAGACTCCTCCTCTCCACCCACTGCACACTGGCTTCCATCAGGCACTGACTCCCAAAGATTCCTTCACCTTTATCCCACCATCCAACCTCCCAACCACAATCTGGGACTCCAAGGCATGTCATGGACCACGTGGCCAAAGCTTGACCCTCAGGGGAGGCAGAGGTCAGCTGGAAACCAAAAAGAACATAGACACTGCCTATGCTGGGGCAAGAGGGCGCAGGGACTGGGATCCTGCCCTGATTGGTTCTCGGCAATCATCATCCCCCACCTGGACCATTTCGTTCCCCCAATAATCCACACTGTGCCTTCTCAACCCGCAGAGCTGACCACCGCCTCCTCCTCAGAGCTCACCAGTGACAGCTACCATCACCAGGATGACTGCACCATGTTTGTAAAGACAAAGAACTGGTGCAGTCTCCTCCCTGCCCCCTTTACCACACTTCCTTGACATCCAGCAGTGTCAAACTGCCTTAACACCTGCCAGGCTGGCTGCATACATGCTACCCAAGGCTTGTCCACCCAGGCAGCTTATGCAGTTGTTCCGGGCACAAATCAAATGCCTCTTCCTCCAGGAAGCCTTCTCTGACTGCCCCAGGCAAACAGTCTTGAGGTCTCTACCCTCTCTCCCTGCAAACACCAGTGTATTCACTTGTAGGACTCTTTCTTTGCCAGATTTTGAACTCAGAGGTAGCAAAGATGAGGAGTACATGCCTGCCATGAATTAATGCATGCAGGGATGAAGGAGTGAATGAAGGAACCACTGCTGGGTCTCTTGATTTCCTAAAGCTCTGACAAAGCCCTGAGCCATGTAGTGTGAGGACCCAAGGGGAGTTGTGGCTTTGCTAGCTCTCCCACTGCCCAAGACCAGAGGATCACCAAGCCCAGCGTTCCCCAGCAGGGTGGCCCCACAATCATGGGGAGGCCTGGGTCAGAGAAATTAGGGCCGGCAGGTTGATCCCAGAGCACACACATAAACTGGGCATGCTTGGCCACCACCCTGACACCACACTGGGCCACTCAGAAACAGACACGTGCCTCTAGGTGTCAGAAAACAGGCCAGCCCTGCCTCCTACCCAGGGCAAATCGCCTAGCCTCACTGAGCCTGTCTTCATGTCTATCAGATGAGAATCATCTTATTCTCAGGCCCTAAGGCTGCTGTGAGGATTTAAACCACAGCACCTGGATCACCTGGTGTTCTCACTAGAGCCTGAAACTCTTTTTTCTTTTCTTTTTTTTTTTTTTTTTAGAGACAGAGTCTCACTTTGTCACCCTCAGTAGAGTGCTGTGACATTACAGCTCACAGCAACCTCCAGCTCTTGGGCTTAGGCAATGCTCTTGCCTCAGCCTCCTGAGTAGCTGGGACTACAGGCGCCCATCACAACGCCCAGCTATTTTTTTGTTGCATTTTGGCTGGGGCTGGATTTGAACCTGCCATCCTCAGTATATGGGGCCGGTGCCCTACTGACTGAGCCACAGGTGCCACCCAAAGCCTAAAACTCTTGCTGTGACCACCTTGCCCCGGTGTTATTCATGTGATCACACCGGGAATTTCCACCACCCTGATTTAGGATTTTCAGGTCTAGTTTGTATATCGGGAAAACGAGGCTCCCAGGGTTAATAAAGTTGTTGGCGATTATCTGCCCAAAGTGGGGCAGGGATATGGGCGGATCTGGCTATGCAGGTAAATACTGTTCTCCCCTGGAAAGCAGGGAGGCTGGAGCTGATCCTCCAGTGGGGACAGAGGAAGCTGGACAGCACGGCTTGCTGGACTTCTCCCAGGGATCCTACTGTGGGAGCTGCTGACCAGGAAAGGGTCAACCATGACCTTTAAACACCTGCTCCTTCCACCTGAAACCCCGGTTCCATACAGCAAGCTTGACCCCAGGGGAGGAAGGCAAGAGGCCTCCCCAGGTGGCTCTTGCTATAAAGCCATTAAGTGTCAGGGTTTGTCTGGGACTGAGAACAGGGAACATGCAGTGCCAAAACCAGGACAAGGTAGTCACCCTAGTTCTAAACACCTTTAAAGAGCTGAAAAATGAATACTAATCCGTTCAAAACATTTTGGCAGCAGAGAAACATAGCATCAGGCATTAAAGTTGACATTTCCTAAGGCAATATCTGGGGAAGCAGACAAGAAACTTTCCCCTCCACTCCCCATCCATTCCCACAGTCAGCCCACCCCTACACACAATCACCAAATCGCATCTGCAATTCCATTTCAACACTGCTCCCTCCCCTGGTGCCAAACGGAGGGCATTCAAAGGTGACCAAACACAGCCCTCCCCACCCAAGGAGCCCCCATGCCAGAGGGCAAAGGAAGAGTGGCAAAGACAAGACAGAGGGAAGGCGTGAGAGGTTAGGGAGGGCTTCCTGGAGGAGACGCCTCCTTAACAAAGCGGTCAGCAGGAGTTAGCGAGGTAGCAAGCTGGGGTGGGCATTCTAACCTCAGAACAGCATGTGCTTAGAATGCCAGATGTGTGTTAGAGCTTGGCCCATTCTAGGGATCACACCTGCAAAAGAGGGGAGGGGATGAAAACAGACAGGTAGGTGGGCCACATCCAGGAGACCTTTTAGACTTTGGACTTGATCTTGTGTTTACAAGGAGCTACTGAAGAAGTTTAAGGAAGTCAGGTTTAAGGCCAATGGGAGAAAGATGGGTGAGGTGGTGCCGTCATTAAGTTCTCATTTTCTTTTAACAGTAGAGACAAAAGATCGATTTCCTACGTATTAGCAGAGATTCTCAACCAGGAGCACTTAGCAATACCTGCAAATATTTTATTAGTTGTTACAACTAGAAGGCAGGATACTGTAGGCATCTGGTGGGTAGAAATCATGATGCCAGTAAATATGGACAGCTCCTCATCAAAGAGTTGTCCATTCTAAAATGCCATTCTGTTCTGCAGTTGGGAAACCCCCTGGTGCACATGGGGTCGGGGTTGGACTGCACCACTGTATGTTCTAACTGGTTGGATGATTGCAAACTTTTTAAGGTTCTAGGTAAGCACCATAGGTCTGAAAACTACAAGTCCAATAGCATTAGATGATCAATTAAAAGAACATGGTCCAGGAAATCACCCAAGGTCACACAGAAGGACTCAGGAGAAAAGGCAGACCTTGCACCCAGGCCTCCTAACCCAACACAGCACCATTAGGTGAAAGGAGCCATCCTCCCAACCCTCCTTCCCCACACTATACCAGCCCCAAACCCTGATTTCAATCAAATTCGCTTTAAGATTTCCTACAAATTTGGAAAAAGTCTTCATTTCTTCCCTCTGATAATCCTCTGAATGCCTCTGTGAGGAGATGAATATGTAAATCACCCAGGTAGCTCAAACAGGAGATGAGCTTTCATTTATTTACTTCCACTTAGGATTTGAGACTTGAGGGTGAGATAAGATAGAAGCATTAACCACCTTGACACCAAGAAAAGTCTCCCACAGATCTTTACCAATTGAGGGCTTTGTGGTCCCACAGGTCACACTTAGGGAGCCCAGTGACCCTGCCCACACCCTCCCCAACCTGAGTTTCCAGCACCCACCCTAGTACCACCACTCAGATACCCACAGCCTTCTCAGCCAGTCCTGTTCCAGCCAGCCCAGACCATGGCTCATGAGTGACAGACCCTAAGCCTGGGGAAATAAACAGAAAATTGTCTCTGTGACAAGGACCTCAGAGTGTCTCCCATGTCACAGGCACCCTATGAGTAAACAGTGAGGTAAACACAATAGTGCAAGCACAGGGGCAGGCGCCAGGCAAGAGTGATCATCTCGGCCTCAGGCCCATAGCGGAGCAGACACCTTGTGGGAGGTGAGGCTGGTGGACCATTGTGGACGAGAAGTGCACAGAGAGAAGCCCTTTCCTGCCAACTGGTGAGGTCCTCAGTGTTCCCAGATGGTCCATGAGCCACACCTGCCTCCAGGAAGCCACTGCCCTGAGCAATGGAAAAAGGGAGGTGTCCTGCCTGATTTGAGCAGCAGAACGGCCTCTGGATTGAGCTCTCCACTCACCACAAAGGAGTTCCCTCCCACGGTGATCTCAAAACCCATCTGCATTCTAGTTACGGATAAGATGGAGTAGACAAATTCCTCCCCATTCCTTCCACAAAACACAGCTGAAAACCCTGGACAATTATATATAAGTCAAATATAAAATAACCCTGGAAGGCAGAAAGAAGCTTGACCACTGAGGGACTTTAAGAGAAAATACAGCAGTGAGTTCCCAGGGTCTTCTTTTGCCGTGTGTATCCCACATTGGTTGCTGGAGAAGCTGGTAACCAGAAGTGCCAACAAACAGAGCCCCAAGGAAAGACAACTGTCTCCAGCCAAGGGACCAGCAGAGAGGAAGCCTAACAAGACAGGAAAGTTTTGAACAATGATTGCCCTACCCCAGGCAAAGAGGAAAAGCCATGACCTCATTCCCACCAGCAAGACTGAGTGGGAGCTCAGGGCTTTGCCCCTAACTGCAATAAAAAGCAGCCTGCCCCTGCCCCTCAAGTCTCTGGAGTCCAAGTAGGGAGCCTTGATTTTTGCTTCCACCTGACCATGTAATGAGGTGCCCTCCTCCCTGCTGGAGTGGTGACAGGGGAGGTCTTGCTGGGAGCTGGGCCTCATCCTCACTCTACAGGGTCAGGTGAGACCACGTGGGAAGCTGTAAAGAGACACCCATACCCACTCACCCCTTTTAGCAGTGATAAAGCATCCCTCCATGGGATGGACCCAGGGTGCCCATGAAGGTCCAAACAGAACCCGGTGCCCTCCCCAGCTGATGGCAATGAGGCAGCTCCCCCCTTCCCCACCAGCACTGAGACAAAGAGTTAAATAATACCCAGGGCTCAAGTGGAAACCACTCATTATGCCAAGAACCAAGACAATCTCAATTTGAATGAGAAAAGGCAATCGACAGATGCCCACACTGACACAACCCAGATGTTGGAACTATCTGGCAGACTTTAAAGCAGACATAATAAAAATGGTATGATAATGCTGCAAAGAAGCAGTATGAACACATTTGAAGCAAAAAACCCAGAAAATCCCAACAAAGAAATAGAATATCTCAACAAGAACCAAAAGGAAATTTTAGATCTGAAAAATATAATAAGTGAAATAAATATCTCAATGGATGGAGGAGAGTCAAGTGTAAAGGACAGAAGATAAAACAGTGAACTTGAAGATAGTATGGAAATTACCCAGTCTTAGCTCAGCGCCTATAGCTCAGCAGCTAGGGTGCCAGTCATATACACTGGAGCTGGTGGCTTCGAATCCCCCAGCCCAGATCTGCCAAAGAACAATGACAACTACAACCAAAAAGTAGCCGGGCGCTGTAGAGGGCACCTATGGTCCCAGCTTCTTGGGAGGCAGAGGCAAGAGAATCACTTAAGCCCAAGAGTGTGAGGTTGCTGTGAGCTGTGATGCCACAGCACTCTACCCAGGGCAACAGCTTGAGACTCTGTCTCAAAAAAAAAAAAAGTTAAAGAAATTACTCAGTCCTGACAGGGAGAAAATAGGCTGAAAAAAAATGAGCATTTGATGACCCCGTGGAACTATAACAAAACATCTGACATGGGTGTGATCTGAGTCCAAGACCAAAAGAGGAAGAGGGTGGCCTGAAAAGGCATTGAAAGAATTAACGGCTGAAATCGTCACAAATTTGGCAAAAGACATCAACCTACCTGTTCAAGAAGCTGAGCAAACCAGAAACAGACTGAGTGGTATTTCTTTCTACTTTATTCCTTTCTTTTCCAAACCGCCTTAGTTCTGCTTTCTTTACCTTTTCATATGTAGCTTTGAATAATTTTGTCTAAATCTTTAAAAATTCTTGTTGGGATCACTTGAAGAGAATTGATACCTTTCTAAATTGAATCTTTCAATCCATGAATACTGTATGTCTCTGTATTTGTTTAGATTTTGATTTCTTTCATAAGCATTTTACAGTTTTCAGCTACAAGTCAAATATACATTTTACACATATTTTACCATTATTATTTTTTTAGCAGAGCTGTAAATGCTATCATATATTTATTTAGTTAGTTATGAGACAGAGTCTCACTTTGTTGCCCCCGGTAGAGTGCCCTGGTGTCATGGCTCACAGCAACCTCAAACTCTTGGGCTCAAGCAATCTCTTGCCTTAGATTCCCAAGTATCTGAGACTATAGGCGCCAGCCACAACACCTGGCTTGTATGTTGACCTTGTATCCTACAATCTTACTGCAATCATTTATTAGTTTGGGGAGTTATGTATTAATAGATCCCTTGGGCTTTTCTATAGGGACCATTATGTCAACTGCAAGTAGTTTTATTTCTTTCCTTTTAAATATATGCCTTGCCCCTCGGGCCTTACCGAGCTATAGGAACCAAGACTGTGTGATATGAACAGAGAGGAAGACTCATAAATCAGTAAAACAGAATAAGTCAGAAATATACCCCCAGAAGTGCAGCCAATGATTCTGGACAAAGGTGCAGAAGCAAGAGAGGAAAGATGGTATTTTCAACCAATGGTGCTGGAATAGTTATATGTTTACTGGCAAAAAAAAAGAAGCCCTAAACCTCACATCTTATACAAAATTAACTCAAAAATGGATTTAAATATAAAACTATAAAACTTTTAGAAGAAAACACTGGAGAAAATCTTCAGAGCCTAGGGCTTGGTGAACATTTCACATTTTACCGAAGGTAAAATTCATAAAAGAGAAATATCAATAAATTGAACTACATCAAAGTTTAAAGCTTCCACTCTGAGAGCGACCTGCTAAGAGGATGAAAAGACAAGGCAGCCTGGGAGAAAATATTTGCAAACCACATATCTGATAAATGACTTGTTTCTAGAATATATAAAGAAGAGTCTTTATATATAATGTATAAAAACTTGGGAGAGTTTATGAAATTTATATATTTATATATAATAGATCAAATTTCCTGTACACTGAAACATATTTCTAAAACTCAACAGTGAAAATCACAAATAATCCAGTTGGAAAATGGGCAAAAAGCATGAAGAAATATTTCACGGAAGAGAATATCAGACACCTGATAAGCACATGAAAAGATGTTCAACATCACATCGCTAACCTCGGGGAGAGCGAATCAGCAAACACACGCACGCACGCACGCCTTGCCCTGTCAACACTGCCTAGACCTCCTGTCTCCGTGGCACAGAGGTCTTTCTGCAACGCTCACCCCTGATAGTTATAAAGGAAGAGAACGAAGAGCAGCTCTGTGCCCTCACCATGCTGTCTCCTCTCCCTGGGGACAGGGAAGCCCCTGCTCAGGTTTGTCAGTGCCTTTACAACCGCTTCACCAAAGTGCGGGACAGTGTTGAGAGCATCTGCAGCTCTCCAGTACAGGCTAGCAAACAAGGGTGACTTCGTGGACATAGGGCCTCCCAAGCTCACCTCTCCTTTTTTTTTCCCATGGCTGTTCTGCAAACTAATAACCTAGCCCCTATAAAACGCCACTGGGGTGGCAGCAGCCTTCCTCACAGGAAATGCGAGCAGGCAGAGGGGGACACGCAGGGGTAAACAGTGAACCCCAGAGCCTGCCCCAGGGCCCACTCCAATCCCATCTGCTGGAGGCAGAGGCAGCAGGGGAGCTGGTGCAGGCGACACCTGAGCCCAGATCCTGGCGGACCTTTAGTTTCCAGGTGACCTGGTGATCCTTCCTTCCTGCCTGTAAAATGGCTCATTGCTCATGATGCTTGCGCATTCAAACACACCCAGGAAACTAGCCAGAGTCAGTTATTTCCAGGCAGTAATAACTTCCTGGAATTATAATTCCTCATTCTTTCAAGCGCTGACACGCCCTCTGTGTCTGGTATTTTAATCCCATGCTTTTAGAGATGAAAATACTGAGGCCAGACAGCACAGGCCACTTGTCCAAGTCCCGGGCTGGAGAAAGGCAGGGAACCAGACCTGCAGCCTCCCAAGGCCTGTCCAGTGTCCTTGGCCTGGGAGGAATGAGCAGGGAGGACGCCTGGAGTCAGAACCACCCACTTACGGGGTGGCAACAAATGCTCACCTGCGGTCCACAGGAGCTCTTCACCCTGCAGCCCCCACATGGACCCAATTTTAGAACATTCAGAAAGCAAAAAATGCTCCGTTTCCAACCAAAACCTTTAGCAAGGTAATTAACCGTATAAACAGATTCTTTACTTTCAAAATTCTTTTTGTAACAAAGGTGCTCTTCTAAGGCACTTGGGGTAGGAGTGAATGTCTTATATATATATATATATATATATATATATTTTTTTTTTTTTTTTTTTTTTGAGACAGAGTATCAAGCTGTTGCTCTGCGTAGAGTACTATGGCATCACAGCCCACAGCAACCTCAAACTCTTCGGCTTAAGCAATTCTCTTGCCTCATCCTCCCAAGTAGCTGGAACTACAGGTGCCCACCACAACACCTGGCTATTTTATT
>CAUYON010124399.1:0-17206 GCA_963573935.1 Arctocebus calabarensis
AACCCTAACCGTACCAGATTACTCCTCTACCCCATCACCACAGATGCCCATGGCTCCCTGGTCCTTTTGCGCTGTCCCAAAGCCTGGAATGTCTTTCTTCCTATTATTTCTGTTGAATTTCCATTCATCCCTTAAGACCAACAGAATAGCTGTTCAATAGAAATTACACAGTGGGTAAGGTGGCCAGTGCCATATCATGGCATTCTAAGTATATGTATCATAGACTACTGGAGGTTTCACATACGAATTCTGAATATTATTGGCAGCTTCACAATTTCCTTGCCAAAAACAAGAATGAATGAAGTCTAAGCCAGTGATGTGCCTCTGAGTAGCAGGTGCTAGGAACTGCTTGTGCTCAGCATTCAGGAATGTGTGGAGCAGTTCTTCACTCATCCACACACACCTGAGAGAATCTCAGTGCAGTTCTGCTGAAAGAAGAGAGACTGGCTGACTTGCCATCGTTCCCTTCAGGACTAGAAATCAATGCCTTTATTACACCAAGATGTCCCAAATCTCCTGCCAGGTCTTTACTTTCATGATCAACATTTAAAATGTATATTCAACATCAGCGAAGTGTTAGGTGTTGCAGAGGATATTTTAAAAATCCCATTCTTCTTCAACTCTTCTTTACAAGGCCAAAGTCTAGGGCAGTGGTTCTCAACCTTCCTAATGCTGCAGCCCTTTAATACAGTTCCTGTGGGTCGCCATGTGACCCACAGGTTGAGAACCGCTGGTCTAGGGGAATGAAAAACTCACCAATTATCAGAAAAGAAACCCAAGCTAGACAAATACCAGCAGCCAGGCTGAAGGCACGCAGGTAAGATAAGTTGTGAAGGAGGAAAGGAAAAAAAAAAAACTAAGACCGGTTAATTAACTTCTAAAAGGCAACTGTAGCTTTATAATTGACTGAGAGCCTGCAGAATGTGCCCTTGGGGAGTGTACCTTTGAGAGTTCCCAGGCTTCAATAGGGTGGGGCCACTTTCATTAGGCAGTGAATCTCCAAGCCCTGTTCGTCGGGAAGTAGCAGGGATGACTCAGTAGATTAAACGCTTTAGCCTTCCTGATTGTTTTGTTAAAACAGTACAGTGGTTTTATGGGAGTACCCACATGGTATCATTGTTGGTTTGAATTAGTAGGAACCTTCTTGACCAGTCCTGTGAAGCCCATGAGGTGAACCAAGGCTCTGTGTGGACAACTCACAGGTGCCTCAACAGACCACAGTGAACCAGGGGCTGAGGTCTTTCTCCCATCTTACTTCCCCATTCTTAACTGGAATCTCATAGTTTTTGCACCTATTCAAAAGATTCTTTTTTAAAAAATTCCTTGCTGTTAATGTCCCCAACTGAAAAAAAAAAAAAATCAACTGTGAAATTCCAAATAGCAAAGTAGTTCTTGCTAAAAATAAGCAAGTGTCTATTGGATAAGTCACAACCATTAGGAATCTCTAGAGATTCACTTCCTTTCGGATAAGCCATTACAGTCCTATTTTTTTTTTTTTTTTTTTTGAGACAGAGCCTCAAGCTGTCACCCTGGATAGAGTGCTGTGGCATCACAGCTCACAACAACCTCCAATTCCTGGGCTCGAGCTAGTCTCCTGCCTCCGCCTCCCAAGCAGCTGGGATCGCAGGCGCCCGCCACAATGCCTGACTATTTTTTGGTTGCAGCCATCATTGTTGTTTGGTGGGCCCAGGCTGGATTCGAACCCGCCAGCTCAGGTGTACGTGGCTGGCGCCTTAGCCCGCTGAGCCACAGGCGCCAAGCCTACAGTCCTATTTTTCAAAAGGAAAAAAAAAAAAAGAGGTTCTCAGACAAGTAAAGTGGTTTGCTCAAGACTCCAAAGTTTAACATGCTAATTGAAGAATGGCTCTAGAAATATCCAGGCTTGCACTCCCAAAACATGTCCAAATGAAATAACAGGAATCTGGAAAAATAAGTAATAACTGGATAGTTAGTTGATGATCAACTGAATAGCAACAGCTCTTCCTCAAGAAAAAGATTTGTGAAAGACCTGAAATGAGAAAATTTTGGCTGATGGGGACAAATGATACTGTAAGAAATGGATGAGAGAATTGCTATGGTGGCAACAATTCTGTTCTCTGGGAGATGGATGTTTTATTTGAAAGTATTGTTGCCACATTATAATGACACAACAATTGGTCGGGTGCAGTGGCTCATGCCTATAATCTTTGCCCCTGGGAGGCCAAGGCAGGTGAATTGCTTGAGTCGAACCTGAGCAAGAGTGAGACCCTGTCTCTACTAAAAATAGAAAATCTGAGACAAGACAATCGCTTGAGCCCAAGAGTGGGAGATTGCTGTGAGCTGTGATGACGCCATGGCACTCAACAGGCGACAGCTTGAGACCCTGTCTCAAAAATTAAAAAAAGACACACCAATATTAATGTGTGAAAAGAAATTACAATCCACTTTGTCAAGAGATTTGACACAGAAGCAAAGGGGATGAGTCAAAGGGAAAATAAGGCTATGGCAATATCTAGCAAAACCGTCCTTAAAACCAAAGGAAAGGAAACACACACATACACATGCATGCGAGCACACAATGGAAAGGTTTTGCCATCACAGTGTTGTGAGCCACTGGCATAGACTGAAAGCTAGAAAATGCCATATTCATTGCTCTCTCCCCCTAGCACCTAAGCAATGCATTTCATTGCTGAGAACCAAGATATTTAATACTTTCAACTAGAAAATTATAGAATCATAAAGCCAGAAGGAACCTAAAAGAACCAGTTCCCATCATTCCATAGCTGAGAAATGTGAGACCCAGGTGGTTAAATCTGGGTTAGCCAGGGTCATCAGATATGGAGTTAATATCAGCTACAGCGTAGATAGTCCTATTCTGCATTCAATATTCCTTCTTCCATCAAGTTGCTTGTTAGATGGATGAATGAATGACTTTGCCATTCAATTCGTATAACCAAAGGAGACCAGAAAAGAGACTGAAGTTAAATAACCTCGTAAATGCAATTGTTTGGATAGACTGTATTTGCCAATTTAAGTTTTCCACTTTCAGTTGATGATGAGTATTTGCATTCATAGTCTTAGATATATTTTTAGTCATTTAAAATTTTTGATCAGTGCATACACACTCCAAACAAATAACAAGTCAGATTTCAATATGATGTTGATTCCAATTCCTTTATAATCTATATGACTTGCTTCAAATAATGACATCACCAGACAGATCCCAATATATTTTTATGTGTATTTACATGTCAATGTTGAAGATGGAGACTCTTCATGTTATGTCCCTATTATGTAACTCCTTCAAGAATAAAAAGATTTTAAAAACCCACCATAAAAAAGAAAATGAACTCTGGCATAACATGACTATGCTAGTCACTAGAAAGATTTCCAAACGACATTGTCCTTTAAGAATATAACTTTGGGGCTAGGTGCGGTGGTACATACAGATAATCCTGGCACTCTGGGAGGCCATGGCAGATGGATTGCTTGAGCTCAGGAGTTTGAGATCAGCCTGAGCAAGAACAAGACCCCATCGCTACTAAAAATAGAAAAAAAGCTAGCTGGGCATAGTGGCTCATGCCTGTAGTCTGAGTTACCCAGGAGGCTAAGGCAAGAGGATCACTTGAGCCCAAGAGTTTGAGATTGCTGTGAGCTATGATGATGGCACAGCACTCTATTGAGACTCTGTCTCAGAAAAATTAAAAAGAATATAATTTTTGGGCTCCAGATTTTTTTAAAAAAACTAAATAACCATTTGGTAGCTTTGAGTTTCATTGCTTTCCTTTTCTTGCTCATCCTCAGAGGCAAAGGTTTGAGTAGGAAAATGAGAGGAAAAAATGGGCAAAAGAAAGGAGAAAAGTATTAGATTACTCAGGAACTGGTCAGACTCCTGGAGGAAGTGAGAAATTTACCAAGGCGTGGCCAGGAAACATGTGCCTATCAACTCTCCCAATCTCTCTGCCATCCCTCCTGCCACAAAGTGAGCTGGCAGTCTTATCAGCAATGATGAACAAACAGAAAATGAATACAGCCCCTGCACTCAGATTTAGCCACACCATTCCAACCAAAACTGAACTCGCCTACAGTGAAGTGGGCCATTTCAAGAAGCACTCCTGTCTCCTCCCCTACAATCACAATCAAATGTCACAGAAAAATAACTGTTTGACATTACTATAAGCCTTTTAAAAATGATCTAGTCTAAATCCTCATCACCCATTTTGCAGAAAAGAAAACTGAGATCCCAGAGAAATGAAGTCACTTGCCCAGCAAGACAGAACTAGATGGTCCAAAATTCAGACTCCCTGTCCAACTCTGTCCTCTAAGAGCACTTTGAAAGCTACTGAACATACAAAAAATATACCACACCAACTGTTTAAACATGAAGAATAATTACAAAACGGTACAAGATAACGTGAAAACAAATCGATTCCAAATATTAACCTCACCCCACCTCCCAGAAGCTCAATGACAATTCAGGCTGCTGAATGGTGTAAAAGTGCCTCCAACAATTTCATTGCTCTTTTTTTTTTTTTTTTTTAACTTTACCGATTTCCCACAAGCAGAGAAAACAAAAATGCACATAAGACTACTGATACTCTTACTTTGAACCAGTACAGACCTTTCTGACACTGGAAATTTGAGAATTAGGAGACATAGGTTTTCCCCCTAGGGCTTAGAGAAATCACATTGGTAGACCTAAAGTATCAGGTCATTCGACGAGTCCCAAGTCCTGGGGAAAATTAAAATGCTTCCCACAGAAGTCGGTCCTCTCCTCTGACCTGCACAGGTAATAAAGGAAGCAGCAGAGACTTGGCTTAATCAGCTGCCTAAACGCAGACTTTGAAAGAAGCTGACCCGAGAAACGAACAGTCCAAAACAGGACTACAGAAAAAAAAAGGAAACTTGTCCTTACCCTTAAAAATAACAGACACAATAGGATCCGGCTTCCCAAATTTCTTGCTAGGGATGTTACTGGCAGATTCCACAATCACTCGCAGCATGGTTCTTAAAATTTTCAGAAAGCAAGTTTCAGCGAATGAGGTTAAGACGACACGGGCGCTGGAGCTCCGGGCCGCACCGCCTTGGGAGGGGATTTCTCTCCCCGGGAAGAGGGAAGGGGGGAAAGGCAAATGGGTGGACCTCCCACAGATTATTTACTGAAGGCTGCGTGTAAACTGATACCCAGGCTCCCGGAGCCGACGCAGTGCCGCAGGCACCGATTATGAATTCGAGAAATGTGCAAGTGAAAAGGACAAAACCTCAACTAAAAATTAGTTATGAGCAACAACTGAAACTAACTTGCCTTTGGAGCTAAGGCATGCGGGCAGGTCAGGAAACTACTGAAGTATTGCTGCCTTTTAGAAATAATTCGTGAGACCGGATTAAGTGATTGTCTGCCACCTCTTTCATTCCCTTCTGAGTTGCATGGAGTTTTAAAACTTTACTTAGTCGGGTTATATATTTTTTTCCATTTTACTTTTGCCGTTTCTGCTCTTGCTTTTGAACACACCCACCCAGCCACCCTATATTCATCTTTCGAAAAGCAGCTAAAAGGCGCCTCCTAGAGTATAGAAAAGGAATAACCGAGTTTATTGCAAGTAAACCCAATCTGATCATGGACATAGGTATTTACAAATTTGGAGCTGATCCCATAGAATTTCTTTACAAATTCTTCAGAGGTGAGAAGAAATTTCTTTACAAATTCTTCAGAGCTTCTTCAGAGGCAAGTTTTCCTGATCCATCAAAAGTTTCCAGAAGTCTTTAGTGAAAAAGGAGAAGTGCCTCTCCACTGTTCTGGACCGACCGCTGCCCATGGCATCTTCCGTGCTAAAGAACGCATTTTGGGAGTGAAGACTTAATCAGCCAGACCTGAGAGTGAGTCTTTGCTTCACCATTTTGTCCTACATGACCTTGGCAAGTTTCTTAACTCCTCTCTTCCTCAGTTCCCCCTTCTATAAAGATGGAGAGGTTGTGATAAAATAAAGGTCGTAGGATGGGGCCTGGCAGAGAGCACACTGTAATTTACTCAAATACCAGAAGTTGGTGTTTGTTCTTGATTTCCTAGCATTACGGTTAATACAAGTCCACTTAAAATCGGGATCTCTTTGTGTTTCAAAAGAAAAGTCTAAAGCTTAGCATGAAGAATAGAGCTCCTTTTTGCTTCTGCACATACAACCAAAATAAAACCCTTGGTAAATAAATAATTCAAATACATCGGTAACATACAGTTTAACCTACAAGGATGTCTCAGAGTTTCTCAAAGAGTTACATAAAAAGCCTATTACTCGATGCTATATACATTATCATATTTAGCTGAGACCACAGAGGGTTTTGTGGAATATAGACAGCATTATTTAATTTGGGTGCTTTTTATTTTTCCTTTTACTGTGAAATACACTTACAGAAAAAAAAATGCATACAACATAAATGTGGAAGTTTAACCAGCATCCACATCAAGACAGAGATCATTACCATACTTCAGAAGCCCCTGAGATATGCCTTATATTATATCCACCACTTTCTCCTCAGAGGTAGCCACTATCCGGATTTTTATCATACTAATCTCCTTGCTTTTCTTTATGGCTTTTGTTACACCCCACCACCACCATCACCACCACCATGCATGACATCTATGCATTTATTTATTTATTTTAGAGATTATGTCTCATTCTGTCACCCAGACTGAAGTCCATCATCTTCTGATCATAGTTCATTATAACCTCGAACTCCTGGGCTCAAGCAAGCCTTCTTCCTCAGCCTCTCAAGCAGCTAGGACTATAGGTATGTGCCACCATGCCTGGCTACTTTTTAAATTGTTTATAGAGTTGGGGTCTTGCTATTTTGCCCAGGCTGGTCTCAAACTCCTGGCCTCAAGTAGTCCTCCTGCCTTGGCCTCCCAAAGTGCTGGGATGGCAGGTGTGAGCCACTGTGCCCAGACAGTTATGATCTTTAAGTGGTCATATAAATTTTTTTGTCTGTTATAAACTTTGCATACTCATATCTTTTTACAGATATGTATATATACACACATAAATATATTCAGTACCATATGAATTCTTTGCTATATTATGATCTTTATAGAAATGGGGTAATGCTGTATGGTTTCTCTCTCTCTCTCTCTTTTTTTTTTTCTGGGACAGAGTTTCACTATGTCACCCTTGGTAGAGTGCCATGGCGTCACAGCTCACTTCAACCTCAAACTCTTGGGCTGAAGTGATTCTCTTGCCTCAGCCTCCCAAGTAGCTGGGTCTATAGGTGCTCACTTCGCACCAGACTATTTTTAGAGATGGAGTCTCACTCTGACTCAGGCTGGTCTCGAACTCATGAGTTTAGGCAATTTGCCTACCTCCGCCTCCAGAGTGTTAGGATTACAGGTGTGATTCACCACGCCCAGCCAACATAGCAAGATCTAATCATTAAACAAATGAACAACAACAAATATTATATATATATGTTTCAAGAAGTTAATGTAGAAGGATATCTATATGCCCTCAGGATAGGAACAAATTTCTTAATATGAAAAAATGTCCTAATCATAAAGGAAATATCGGTAAGTTCAATTATGTTAAAATCACAATCTTACAAAGGACTAGTATTCATACTGCATAAATAGCTCCAGCAAATTAGTAAAAAAAACAGAGAACTTGATAGAAAAATAGGTAAAACATTTCCAAGGGTACTTCACAAATTAGGAGATGTAAATATGAAAAGGTACTCAACTCCATTGGCAATTAGAAGAATGCAAATTAAAACTCCAATGTGATACTATTATATACTCTCCAGATAGGCAAATATGCAAAAATCTAACATTGCTAAGTGTGACAAGAAGGTGGAACCACGGGAAGTCTCATACACTGCTGGCGAGAGTGTAATCAGCAATAAATTCTCATGGATTTTCCACCATTACAACTATATAATCTGCAAATAACTCCTGGAGTGTTCCTTCCTTTCTAATCCTTGTGCTTATTTTATTTTCTTTTTATTACTATGTTGATTAGAGCTTTCATTATAATATTGACTAGGGGTGGTAATAACAGACATCTTTATCTTTTTAAAAGGGAAAGATTTCCATACTTCTCCATTAAGTATGATGTTTGCTGTAGATTTGTCATAATCAGCCTTTTTTAGAATTAAAGGACTTCTTATTCCTAGTTTGCTAAGTCTTCTTTTTTTTTTTTTTAGATAGGATCTTGCTATGTTGCCAAGGTTAGACTGTAGTCGCCATTCACAGGCTTAATCATAGTGCTATAATCCCCCTGCCTCAGGGACTATAATCTTGAACTCCTGAGCTTAAGTGATCCTCCCACCTTAGCCTCCCAAGTAGCTGGGACTATTAGCGTATACCACCAGCCTGGCTTTAAGATTTTTTACAATGAATGAAGTTGCCTTTTAAATGGTTTACTTTTTAAAGATGATCAGATGATTTTTATGTTTAATGTAATAAATTACATTTATTTTCTAATGTTAAACTAACTTGACATTCCTGAGATAAATGCAACTTGGCTGTCATATCTTGTGCTTTCATATTGCTAAAATTGGACTGCTAATATCTTTATATATGACTTATGACTTTTGCATCTATGATTATGAATATGACTGATCTGCACTTTCCCTTTCTCATTTTCTTCCTGTCAGCATTGGCATAGAAGTTATACTAGCATCATAAAAGGAATTGGGCACACGCTTGTTTTCTATTTGTTGGAAGAATTTGTGAATTTGACATTATTTCCTGATAGGTTGTTCTTCTATAAAAGTCACATTTGCATTTATTTTAAAGAACCAAGAAACAGACTGGGTGTCCGTAGTTCAGTGGTTAGGGCATTGGCCATATGATTGGGGCTCGTGGGTTTGAATCTGGCCCAGACCTGCTAAACAAACAAACAAACAAACAAACAAAAATAGCCGGGCATCGTGGCAGGCACCTATAGTCCCAGCTACTAAGAAGGCTGAGGCAAGAGAATCGCTTGAGCCCAAGAGTTTGAGCTGTGACACTACAGCACTCACCCAGGGTGACAAAGTGAGACTGTGTCTCAATTAAAAAAAGAAAAGAAAACGAATCAAGAAACCCTGCTAGACTTGTTACAAAGTTAGCAAGCAGTTCACCTCTTCTCACTTCCACCATCTTGCTAAGCAGCATTTCCATTCCCAAAGGTCCCCACTGTCAATTCTTTCATCTGATTATTTTGGTTATTTACCCCCATATCTCTAAAAAACATACTTCTACTTTTTATTTTCCAGTTTCAGGCATCATCTGTTTATTTCCTAACAAGGAAATAAAGACTTAATTTTCTTCCACTCCTCAATGCACCCACATATGTGAGTACCTCCCGTATTTATCCCCCAAATATGGATATATTGTCAATGTGTGTAGATCAGCTTTGGAGTCTGAGACCAGCCTGTGCAAGAGTAAGCCCCCATCTTTACTAAAAATAGAAAAACTAGCCAGGTGGTGCACACCTGTAGTCTCAGCTACTTAGGAGACTGAGGCAGGGGGATCACTTGAGCCCAAGAGATTAAGGTTGCTGTGAGCTATGGTGATACCACTGCACTCAAACCCAGGGTGACAATGTGAGGCCTGTCTAAAAAAAGAAATTAGATTCTAAGATGGAATTCAGGGCTTGATCACCCACCATACAGCTGGCAACAAAAACCCTTGCTAATCCCATCACATGGTAATCCACAATACCGTACAATTATAAGATGTGTTACCAGTGAACTGGGCTGATATCCCATGGAAGGAAATGCAATAGCTGGTGTGATGTGTCAGGCAGATGAAATATAGAAACTAAAGATTTAGATTTGGGGGCTATTGCTTTCCTGAATGTTGACACTTGGGAAAAGTAACAAAAGGCAGAAAGTGATTCATCAGTAATACAAACCTCAGGATAAAAGCCAAAGGGCCTCCTCTCCTGCAGCAAGAGGGCGGGGGAGCTCAGGGCCAGCACCTGAGCTCAGTCAGAGACGAAGCAAGCTCCAAAGCAGACTGAACTACAATCACGTAGGTCTGCTCTGAGGTCCAGGCTCCGCTGAAGAAGGACTGGGACCCTGATACGTGGTGTGGGAATATCTGCTCAATGTCCCTGAAAAGCTCGAATCCCCTGATTTCCCTGAATCCTCGAAGCCTGTGGGAGCAGCTTGTGGCTCCTGATTGCAGACAGATTGTCTCGTGGGGGAGAAGTCTCTGCATCATCTCTGCACAGGGCGGAGGGGCTTCTTGGTTTGGGGGAGTCACTGGGGAGGGTATCTTTGGTTTAAGAAACAAGTCAAAAGCCAGGAATATCAGCTTTGTGTTCTAACTAAAATCGGATAATAGGAGATTTGAAAGGATTTTTTTTTAAAAGAGTTTTGTGGTGAGAAGTCAATTTAATTAAAAAATGTTAGCTACACTTTTTTTTAAAGAGGAGTTTTTGATTTTTCTGGGAATTTTTTTGTTGTTTGTTTGCCAGCTGAAACCCCTTTTCATTATATATTTGCTCCTTTTGTTTGCTTCCTTCCTCAGGGCTACTTGGTATGGTTTTTTTTGAGAAAAATGTAAAATTTCACTGCCTTTCTGAAAATTGTCTCTAAGAATTGTTCTTCCATTTCCTTCCACTCCCCTACTACTCCTTCTGTCAGGTTTCAAGGCAGCTGCCTGCATCCTAAAATGTCTTGTTTTCAGGCAACTATCTGTGTCCTTGGTTCTTGGCGTACTCTTACTGGAAAAATCGACCAGACACACCCAGGTATGGAAGTGTGAAACAAAGTTTATTTACTTATTTTTTTTTGAGACAGTCTTACTATGTCACCCTCGGTAGAGTGCCGTGGCGTCACAGCTCTCAGCAACCTCCAACTCTTGGGCTTAAGCGATTCTCTTGCCTCAGCCTCCCAAATAGCTGAGACTACAGGCACCCGCCACAACACTGGGCTATTTTTGTTAATGTTGTTGCAGTTGTCACTGTTGTTTAGCTGCCTCAGCTGAATTTGAACCCACCAGCCTTGGTGCATGTGGCTGGCGTTATAACCACTGTACATGGGTGCCGAGCCCTTATTCATTTTTTTTTTTTTGAGACAGAGTCTCACTTTATTGCCATTGGTAGAGTGCCGTTGTGTCATAGCTCACAGCAGCCTCAAACTCTTGGGCTAAAGCCTCTTGCCTCTGTTTTTCATTTTTAGTAGAGAAGGTGTCTCACTCTTGTTCAGGTTGGCCTCGAACTCCTGAGCTCAAGCAATCCTCCCACCTCAGCCTCCCAGAGTGCTAGGATTCTAGGCATGAGCCACCATACTTGGCCAGAAACAAAGTTTATTGAGGAAGAGAAAGACAGCTTTACAGAGTAAGAAAGTTTACACAACAAGGTAAGTTCGCCATAGACAGCAAACAGACAGGCCTTCATTGTGGTGACAAGAAAAAAGCCTTTGAATGTGGCCAGGCGTTCTCTTTTATATTGCCTGGGTTGGGCCTACCCTATGGCTCAGAGGTCATCTTGGAACTAGAGTCTTTTTTTTTGAAACTAGAGTCTTACTGTGTGTGCAGACCTCCCACGAGCCTCTCTGAGAGCCCACTGGGGGCTGTGGACCACAATGCAGATTTAAGCTAATGACATGATAATTAGCTTAAAGGCTGTTCTAGGTCACCTTCAAGATTCTCTTGTGCCTGTTGCCAGGCCCATGGGCTAGAGCAGTGGTTCGCAACCTTCCTAATGCCTCCTAATGCCTCAACCCTTTAATACAGTTCCTCATGTTGTAGTGACCCCCAACCATACAATTATTTTTGTTGCTACTTCATAACTGTAATTTTGCTACTGTTATGAATCATAATGTAAATATCTGATATGCTGGATGCATTTTCATTCTTACAAAAGGGTTGTGACCCACAGGTTGAGAACCCCTGGGCTACATCCTTTTATAATTGACATGCTAAGTTCTGATTGGCTTGTTGGTAGGAAATTCCCTCCTTTCCAGGTGTGAGCAATCACTTGGAACAGAATTAAGGTGCACAGAGGTGGGAGCCAGGGGGCTCCACCCTAGTTCTCCTTCCCCAGGAGAGCTGGATTACTAACTAACTACCTAACACTTCCTCTTCGCCACATAAAGAGATCTATAGGGGACTTCTAATGACTCAGACTCCTTAAGGAACACAGGAAAAGGTACCACTCACCCCCTTTGGGGGGGGTCTTCTGTCTCCCCATGGACTCTGAAGCAGTGAGGACAGGTTATTCTTGGATATAAAGCTCTGCCTTTTGGATTTCATTATCTGATCTCTTTGACTTTAGGAGATACCAGGAATTACTTCGTACTGTGAGAGAGAACTTTGTGTGTGATGGCTGGCGAGTCACTGGTGAGTATTGCAGTTGAGGAGGTGGCTGATACAGTTGCAGTGAATGGTTTCTACAGAGGGCAAAGGGGAAGCTTTCCCTTGGTTCCTACAGAAGCAAAAGAACCGTAAGTTAATATAAAATATGATGCAACTAATGTAATGCGATAGGCACTTCACATCTATGGTGTTCTTCAAAATCTATAACTCTAGTCTAGTAGTACAAAAACACCAAAATTGTAAAGTAAGTCATGAAAAGATTAACTCCTCAATCCTTAGCACTTCCTGGGGTCTTCTATTTGATGCTGATTGATACAACCTTGAAGAAACAGAGGCAGGAGAAAGTTAAGGAGTAAGGGAGTGCGCAGTCAAAGGACTAGACCTCCTTTTAAAAAGCAATTACTGCGCCATGGAAGAAACACCATTGTCCTCATCGTCAGGAATAAATATTGGAGAAGTTTAAGATACTTGGAAAGTGGCAAAACTTTTTTTTTTTTTTTTTTGAGACAGAGCCTCAAGCTGTCACCCTGGATATGCTGTGGCTTCACAGCTCACAACAACCTCCAATTCCTGGGCTCAAGCGAGTCTCCTGCCTCCACCTCCCAAGTAGCTGGGACCACAGGCACCCGCCACAATGCCAGGCCATTTTTTGGTTGCAGCCATCATTGTTGTTTGGCAGGCCCAGGCTAGATTCGAACCCACCAGCTCAGGTGTATGTGGAGCCTTAGCCCGTTGAGCCACAGGCACCGAGCCCAAAACTTTTTTTTCTTTCTGAGACAGAGCCTCAAGCTGTCACCCTGGATAGAGCGCTGTGGCATCACAGCTCACAGCAACCTCCAATTCCTGGGCTCAAGCGAGTCTCTTGCCTCCGCCTCCCAAGTAGCTGGGACTACAGACACCCGCCACAACACCCAGCCATTTTTTGGTTGCAGCCGTCATTGTTGTTTGGCAGACCCGGGCTGGATTCAAACCCGCCAGCTCAGGTGTACGTGGCTGGCGCCTTAGCCCGTTGAGCCACAGGCACCAAGCCCTTTCTTTTTCTTTTTTTTTTTTTTTTTTTGAGATGAGTCTCACTCTGTCCCCTGGGGCAGAGTGCTGTGGCATGATAGCTCACAGCAACCTCAAACTCTTGGGCTCAGAGATCCTTTTGTCTCAGCCTCGCAAGTAGCTGAGTACAGGTGCCCACCACAGTGCCTGGCTAGTTTTTCTAATAGAGATGGGGTCTCATTCTTGCTCCGGTTGGCCTCAAAGTCCTGAGCTTAGGTGATCCACCTGCCTTGGCCTACCAGAGTGCTGGGATTGTGAGCCACCAAGCCTGACCCCAAAAGAGGCAAAACTTAAAGCCAAAAGGTAGCAAATGTGACAGGTTCATGGCCCAGAGTCAGGACCTGGGGAGAACTCTGGAGGAATGGAATGAGGGTTGAGACTCAGCCTCCAGGAGGGCCTATAAGCTGGGTTTCATTGAGATATAAGAGCAGGGGGATTCTAAAACAGAAGTAGAGCAGCAGACAGTGGCAGGGACTAGAGCAGGCGGTGTTTAGGGAAGGGAGGGCGTTCTCAGAGACAGCCTGTCATAAAGCTCTGTCTGACTTCGCACTGGCCTGTAAGCTTTAAAATGCCTCATTTGCATCAATTCCTTTGGTACTAATATCAACCCGATGAGATAGGTTCTACCATAATCTCCACGTTGTAAGTGAGGAAACAGAGGCACAGAAAGATTAAGTAACCTGCTAAAGGTTACAGCTAATAAATAGAGCTGAGATTCAAACCTAAGCAGTTGGTGGTGGACTTTCCAGAGGTGCCTTTTAGGAACATGTCACTTCTGGTACACTTTGCATGAGTCACATACCCTGGAGACCAGGGAGCCCAAACTTGATAATGCCAAGATGCATGTACTGGGTGGAATATTGTCCCCCAAATTCATGTCTATTTGGAACCTACAAATGTGACCTCATTTGGAAATAGGCTCTTTGCAAATGTAATCAAGATCAGATGAGGTCACTTGGAATTATGGGCCCTAAATCCAATGCGACTGGAAGAAGGAGGACATTTGGACATAGAGCCAATGACAGAGAGAATGCTATGGGACAACAGTGGCAGAGATTGGGATGAAATGTCTATAAATCAAGGAGTGCCAAGGATTGCTGGTCACCTTGAAAACCTAAGAAGAAGCCAGGAAGGCTACTCCTTAGAGCCTTCATAGAGAGTGTGGCCTTGATACCTTGATTTCAGACTTGCCATTGGACAGCGGGCCAAAAAGAGATAGAAAAAGAGAAATACTGGGCGGCGCCTGTGGCTCAGCAAGTAGGGCACTGACCCCATATACCGAGGGCTGCGGGTTCAAACCCGGCCCCAGCCGAACTGCATCAAAAATTACCCAGGTGCTGTGGCGGGCGCCTGTAGTCCCAGCTACTCGGGAGGCTGAGGCAAGAGAATCACTTAAGCCCAAGAGTTGGAGGTTGCTGTGAGCTGTGACTCCACAGCACTCTACCGAGGGCGATAGAGTGAGACTCTGTCTCCACAAAAAAAATTGAAAAAAGAGAAATACCTGTATTTAGAGGAAGATGGGGGGAGGCAGCAAAAAGTCTAAATGTGAAAAAGTAAAGTACTAGGGGTAGCAAAGAGGATTTAGTGAAAGAGAAATAAAGATAGAGTCATAACATCTTATTCCAATTCTAGTTTTACAGAATCTTGGGTATTACCCAACAACAATTTTCAAACTGGCATACACAGAGGGTCCATTGTTAAGATCTATTTGCTAAAATTACTTATTCAAGAATAACTGAAATGCTTTGAGAACTAAAATACTAGTTTTATAGCTTAATTATAGGTTTTTTGCACAGTGGAAGACACTTTTTGAATAATATATAGTATGCTTAAATTTCTTCCCTTTAAAAAGTGGCAGTGACTGAGTCTATGTGGGGGGCAGAAGGAGATAAAGGATTTTATAACATTTAGCACCATCATATTGTCATCATTCAAGGAAATTGGAGGACCTAAATATAAGATAGGAATGACCTGACCTTCTCCAAGAAAGTATTAATAATCATGTAATTTCTAAAATAAACCTAGAAGAAATGGAATAGGGGAATGAGCAGTAGTTTTAAGCCTTTTGCTCACTTTCAGAGAAAAAATAATTCCTTATCAAGGTGGTAGATAGACAAAGGGCTCCCAGTCATTCTCCATTCATTCTGGTACACGCACATTTATTCAGCAAACGTTTACTAAAGTCTGCTTGGTGCCAGACACAATGCTAACTCCAAAGATGAATGACACATTTCTTTCTGCAAGAAGCTCACAGAAAATTATAGCATAATACAGTGAGTGCAATGATAAAAAGAGATAAACAGGGGAGACAGGTGTCTGATAGGGTAAGTGTGGTATAAAGTAGTCTCCCTGGTGGCGGTGACAGCTAATTGCTAGACTGAATCTTTTTTTTTTTTTTTTTTTTTTTTTTGCAGTTTTTGGCCCGGGCTGGGTTTGAACCCACCACCTCTGGCATATGGGGCCGGCGCCCTACTCCTTTGAGCCACAGGTGCCACCCTAGACTGAATCTTAAATGGTTGGATTGGTTTTTGCATATGTGTGTGTTTCTGGCTATATGATCTGAAATAGAGTTACGCAAATGCATGTTGTCAGCTTTTGGAACCTTTTTATTTAATTTTTTTTTTGTTAAAGACTAGTTGAAGTGCAGTAGTGAGAAAGGGGAAAGAATGGAACAAGGAGTTCAATCTGTAACTGACTGTGAACCATCAAGTGAGGTAACTCTCTACCTTCGGACCAGCCTGGAACCTTTTTTTTTTTTTTTGGCCAGGGCTGGGTTTGAACCTGCCACCTCCAGCATATGGGGCCAGTGCCCTACTCCTTGAGCCATAGGCGCCACCCTGGAACCTTTTGATGTTGGTGGAATATCACATATGAGATGAAACAGTCAAGTAGTGAGCATAGGCAGGTAAGTGGAAACCAGCTCTGAGAGCCTTATTTGCTCAATAATTTCTACTGATTGTTTGGTATATGCCAACCACTGGTCTTAAACGTTTTAGTCTTATTTGATCCTTCCACCACAGTACCCTATGAAGTAAGTACTATTTTATGACCCCCATTTTACAGATGAAAAAACTGAGGCTCAGTTTGGCTAAGTACCTTGCCTAAGTTTTCACAATAAGTGAAGCCAGGATCTGAATGTAGGCGGTCTTCCTCTAAAACCCATACTTGTAATGCCTATACACACCTCATTAGCAGCAGGGACCTATCTGAGATGCATTTTCTGGCAGGGTAGCGGAGTGATTAGATTACATACTAATACCCTGAATACAATTTTTTGAGTCACAGTCACATTCTGTCACCCAGGCTAGAGTGCCAAGGCATCAGCCTAGCTCACAACAACCTCAAATTCCTGGGCTCAAATGATCCTCCTGCCTCAGCCTCACAAGTATCTGGGACTACAGGCGACTGCTACAACTCCAGCCAGTTTTTCTATTTTGAGTAGAGATGGGATCTTCTTCTTGCCCAGGCTGTTCTCAAACTCCTAAGCTCAAAGGATCCTCCCACCTTGGCCTTCCAGAGTGCTAGGATTACAGGTGTGAGCCACTGTGCCCAAACCAAATAAAATGTTTTAATAACCACACAGACTGAAATTTTAAAAGGAGTGAAAGCAGGCAGAACAGTTGGTACTCAGGGGACTTTCCTTTCTAAATAGGATTCACCCTAAATCAAGACCAAACTCAGGAAGTACCATTCAGTGGCTAATAAGAATTTTCCTGTATGAGATTAGCTAGCCAGAGAAAATCTCCCCAAGAAACACCTGTTCCTGAAATGGTTTTCAAATGTGTTGTCTGCTGATGAAGCTGCAGTGATCTCAACTAAGTACTGCGGGCATCTCCTTTCAATTTACTAATTTAAGATGCATTCTTTTCCTGGCTGGATATGAACTTT
>CAUYON010124401.1:0-10012 GCA_963573935.1 Arctocebus calabarensis
TTTTTTTTTTGAGACAGAGCCTCAAGCTGTCACCCTGGAGAGAGTGCTGTGGGCATCACAGCTCACAGCAACTTCCAATTCCTGGGTTCAAGTGAGTCTCCTGCCTCTGCCTCCCAAGTAGCTGGGACTACAGGCGCCTGCCACAATGCCTGGCCCTTTTTTTTGGTTGCAGCCGTCATTGTTGTTTGGTGGCCCGGGCTGGATTCGAACCTGCCAGCTCAGGTGTACGTGGCTGGTGCCTTAGCTGCTTGAGCCACAGGCACAGAGCCAAAACTGAAATTATTGGGTGGCACCTGTGGCTCAGTGAGTAGGGCGCCGACCCCGTATACCGAGGGTGGCTGGTTCAAACCCGGCCCCAACCAAACTGCAACCAAAAAAAATAGCCGAGTGGCTTGGCGCCTGTGGCTCAAGCGGCTAAGGTGCCAGCCACATACACCTCAGCTGGCGGTTTTGAATCCAGCCTGGACCCACCAAACAACAATAATGGCTGCAACCAAAAAATAGCCAGGCATTGTGGCAGGCACCTGTAGTCCCAGCTATTTGGGAGGTGGAGGCAGGAGAATTGCTAGAGTCCAGGAGTTGGAGGTTGCTGTGGGCTATAATGCCACGGCACTCTACCCAGGGCGATAGCTTGAGGTTCTGCCTCAAAAAAAAAAAAAAGAAAGAAAGAAAGGAAGAAAGAAATCGCCGGGCGTTGTGGAGGGTGCCTGTACTCCCAGCTACTTGGGAGGCTGAGACTAGAGAATTGCCTAAGCCCAAGAGCTGGAGGTTATTGTGAGCTGTGAAGCCACAGCACTCTACTGAGGGCCACAAAGTGAGACTGTCTCTAAAAACAAAAACAAAACAAAAAAAATCTGAATTTTTTTTCTTATGGGACCAGAAGAATGACCCTTTTCCGAGTTTATAGACTGACCTCTGACCTCCGTCTCAGAGGGTCGGGCAAGGACTGGCCGTGACTGCAGAGGGCTGTAGACACCAGCAGAGGGCGCTGCAACACAGGAAAAGTGAACAGAAAGCTTTCTACAGGAGCAAGTGGAATTAATGAAGTGTTGCCCTGTGAGTGGCTAAATGACTCACGGCTGAGTAAAGTTGAGGACGCCAGAGTAAATAGAAATAATCCCAATGAACAATGACATAAGTGGCCACAAAGCCAAGTAGCCAGGTTTTGATAAATTACTAAGAAATGCAAGAGATGGCTCGGCGCCTGTGGCTCAACAGGTTAAGGCGCCAGCCACGTACACCTGAGCTGGCGGGTTCTCATCCAGCCTGGGCCCGCCAAACAACAATGACGGCTGCAACCAAAAAATGGCCAGGCGTTGTGGCGGGCACCTGTAGTCCCAGCTACTTGGGAGGTTGAGGCAGGAGACTCACTTGAGCCCAGAAGTTGGAGGTTACTGTGAGCTGTCATGCCACTGCACTCTATCCAGGGTGACAGCTTGAAGCTCTGTCTCAAAAGAAAAAAAAAGAAAAAGAAAGAAAGAAATGCAAGAGAAAGAATGCCATTGTTCCCTTAGGGGAACAAGAAAGATCTTTTAACTGTTAAAAGCCAGTGATTATCAGCAGAAGATAAAGCCAGTACACAAGGTCACCTGGAAATTGCTGTGGTCTCATGTGTTAAGATCCTTAGCAGTGATTCAGAAGACATTTGTGGAGGTGATTCAATTCTGACCAAGATGGCAGAGATTTTCTTCCTTCCTTCCTTCCTTTCTTTCTTTTTTGAGAGAGGGTCTCACCTCAAACTCCTGGGTTCGAGTGATACTCCTGCCTCAGCCTCCTGAGTAGCTGGGACTACAGGCACTACAACACCCAGATAGGTTTTCGATTTTTAGTAGAGGAGGTGGGTTTTGCTCTTGCTCTGGCTGGTCTCAAACTACTGGCCTCAAGAGATCCTCCCACCTTTACCTCCCAGAATGTTAGGATTACCATGAGTGAGCCGCCATGCTCAGCCAACACAGATTTGTTTAATGCCACTGGATAAAATGAACATTTAAAGGCAGGACAAGTTGTCGACTTCTTTTATTAAGAAGGATAGAAGGGGCTCGCCACCTGCAGCTCGATGGGCTGAGGCGCCAGCCACGTACACCTGAGCTGGCAGGTTCCAATCCAGCCTTTGGCCTGCCAAACAACAATGACGGCTGCAACCAAAAAATGACTGGGTGTTGTGGTGGTCCCAGCTACTTGGGAGGCGGAGGCAAGAGACTCACTTGAGCCCAGGAATTGGAGGTTGCTGTGAGCTGTGATGCCATAGCATTCTACCCAGGGTGACAGCTTGAGACTCTGTCTCAAAAAAAAAAAAAAAAAAGAAGGATAGCAGGAAGTAAAAGGGGGGTGAGAGAGAGAGAGGAGAAAAACACTTGCTGAGTAAGGGATGGGTTCTGTTTTCTAGTTAAGGTCAGCATCTCATTGTGCCTGCCTGATGCTATCTTGAAACTAATTATCTAAAAGTTACTCGGGGCAGAGTAAAGAATAGGTTTTGTCTCTGATGAGTTTTAGGACTCGCTACCCTCCAAATATGGCACCTGACATTTGAGAAACTTGAAGAAGCAGGAAGGATTCTAACCTTCAACCTTTCTTCCCTGAAGCAGGTCCTAATACCTGCAAGAATTCTATGAGCTTCAGAAGTAGGTCATGAGGGCTGGGTAAGGTGGCTCATACCTGTAATATTAGCACTTTGGGAGGCCAGGGCAGTGGATTGCTTGAGCTCAGGAGTTCAAAATTAATTCGTTTCTACTAAAAACAGAAAAATTAGTTGGGCATGGTGGTGGCACCTGTAATGCTAGGTACATGGGAGACTGTGGCAAGAGAATCGCTTGAGCCCAGGAGGTTGAAGCTGCTGTGAGGTGATGATGCCAGAGCACTCTATCAGGGTGACAGAGTGAGACACTGCCTTTAAAAAAAAAAAAGTAGGTCCTCTTCCTCTCTGGCTGCCTGAGAATCGTCCGCCATCATGAATGACACAGTAACTATCCGGACCAGGAAGTTCATGACTAACAGACTACTTCAGAGGAAACAAATGGTCATTGATGTCCTTTACCCTAGGAAGGCAACAGTACCAAAGATGGAAATTAGAGGAAAAACTAGCCAAAATGTACAAGACCACACCCGATGTCATCTTCGTATTTGGTTTCAGAACTCACTTTGGTGGTGGGAAGACAACAGGCTTTGGCATGATTTACTATTCTTTGGATTATGCAAAGAAAAATGAACCCAAACATAGACTTGCAAGGCATGGCCTGTATGAGAAGAAAAAGACGTCAAGAAAGCAGCGAAAGGAACACAAGAACAGAATGAAGGGGAATAGGGGGACTGCAAAGGCTAATGTTGGTGCTGGCAAAAAGGTGAAGGAGTAAAGACTCTACAGTGATGTTATCTGCAGCCATTGTATAGATTTTTCACAAGAGGATTGATAAAGACATTTCATGTGTCTGGTTGTTTGAAATATATTTACAGTTTCCTGGGGATATCAAAAGTTAGTCTGCTGTTCTTTTTTTTTTGAGACAGTTTCACTGTGTTGCTCTCGATAGAGTGCTGTGGTGTCATAGCTCACAGCAACCTCCAACTCTTCGGCTCAAGTGATTCTCTTGCTTCAGCCTCCTGAGAGTAGCTGGGGCTACAGGAACCTGCCACAACGCCCGGCTATTTTTAGAGATGGGGATCTCGCTCTTGCTCAGTCTGGTCTCGAACCTATGAGATCAGGGCAATCCACTTCCTCAGCCTCCCAGAGTGCTAGGATTACAGGCATGAGCCACCACACCTGGCCTAGTCTGCCGTTACTTCTGATTCAAATTCCTCCCAAGTTTACATGTTCCATTAAACACTCAGGGAAAACATTAAAAAAAAAAAAATAGGTCATGTGACTCTCCTGCGAAAGTCACCCTCCCCAACCCCCCACTCAGAGGAAAGGAATATTCTTACATCTGAAGACACAGGGACACAGAAGAACCTGCACCAACTGGGCCTTGCTAACTTCCCTGAATTGGTTGTTTCTTTATTTGAGACAGGGTCTCACTCTGTCACCCAGGCTGGAGCACGGTGGCCTGATGCTCATAGCAGCCTCAAACTTCTGGACTCAAGTGATCCTCCTGCCTCTTTCTCCCGAGTAGCTGGGACTATAGGTGCCCGCCACCCCGCTAGCTTATTTTTTGTAGAGATGGATCTTGCTATGCTGCCCAGGCTGGTCACAAACTTCTGGGGTCAAGCTATCCTCCCACCTTGGCCTCCCCAAAGTACTGGAATTATAGGCATGAGCTACCACAGCTGGGGCCCTGCAGTTTGTTATCATTAGATCCTATCTCTTTGGCCAATTGTAGTGTTCTATGGCTCTCTATGCCTTCATCAAACTTAGCATAAAAGCACACAGATTTCTCTGCTCCTGTAGGTCTTCATTTCTGAACATACTGGGTCACATAAGTCTTACACTAAATAAATTGATTACAGCTCAGCACGTATAGCTCAAGCAGCTAAGGCGTCAATCATACGCACCAGAGCTGGCAGGTTCGAATCCAGCCCGGGCCTGCCAAACAACAATGACAACAACAACAACAGCAACAACAAATAGCTAGGCATTGGGGCTGGCGCCTGTAATCCCAGCTACTTGTGCTGAGAATTGCTCAAGCCCAAGAGTTAGAGATGGCTGTGAGCTGTGATGCCACAGCACTCTACCCAGTGCAACAGCTTGAGACTCTGTCTCAAAAAAATAAAAATAAATTGCTTTTTTTTTTTTTTTTTAAATTTGAGACAGTCTCACTGTGTTGCCCTTAGTAGAGTGCTATGTATCGTAGCTCACAGCAACCTCAAACTCTTTGGCAGAAGCAATCCTCTTGCCTCAGAGTTTCATTTTTCATACAGACGGGGTCTCACTCTTCCTCAGGTTGGTCTTCAACTTCTGAGTTCAAGTGATCCATCCGCCACAGCTTCCCAGAATGCTAGGATTATAGGTGTGAGCCGTTACGCCCAGCCCTTTGGGCTGTTTTCTCCTGAATCGCTATTAAGCCAGAAGACACTTTTGAATTTCTGAACCCAAATGTATGTTTTTCCCTAATACATTTCTTCTTCTTACTTTTTTTTTTTTTTTTTTGAGACAAAGTCTCGAGCTATCGCCCTGGGAAGAGTGTTGTGGCATCATAGCTCACAGCAACCTCTAACTCTTGGGCTCCTGCCTCAGTTTTTCTATTTTTAGTAGAGATAGGGTCTTGGTTTTGCTCAGGCTAGTCTCGAACTCAGGAGCTCAAGCTATCCACCCACCTTGGCCTCCCAGAGTGCTAGGATTACTGGTGTTGAGCCACCGCCCCTGGCCTCTTCTTACTTTTGATACAGAACTCCACTTTGCTTGAACTGCTAAAAATCCTTCCTAATGAGCTAAACTTAGTGTTCCTGTCACTGCTGATTGCAGTCTAGTAGTCAGCTACCCCACCAACCTCCTGACCCTCTTGCAGCCTTGTATTTTCTCCTGGTAGATTTTCCCAAGATAAATATGTTCCTGCTTAGGTAACTCAGCTTCTCATCTCTGACTCTTAGGGAATTCTGGTCTCAGATAGAAGTTAGCTTAAGCGGTAAGAAGCATTGGGAAGCTAGGCCAAGCACAATGGCTCACACCTGTAATCCCAGCACTCTGGGCGTCCAGGGCGGGAGGATCACGTAAGCGCAGGAGTTTGAGGTTGCCATGAGCTGGGCTGAGGTCATCGCACTCCAGCTTGGGCAATTACAACAAGACTCTGTCTCAAAAAAATGATGATAATAAAGAAATGAATAGGCTCGGCGCCTGTGGCTCAACAGGCTAAGGCACCAGCCACATACATCTGAGCTGGAGGGTTCAAATCCAGCCCGGGCCTGCCAAACAACACTGATGGCTGCAACCAAAAAAAGAAAAAATGGCTGGGCATTGTGGCAGACACCTGTAGTCCCAGCTACTTGGGAGGCAGAGGCAGGAGACTCGCTTGAGGCCAGGAATTGGAGGTTGCTGTGAGCTGTGATGCCATTGCACTCTACCCAGGGTGACAGATTGAGTCTATGTCTAAAAAAAAAAAAAAAAAAGAAAGAAAGAAAGAAAGAAAAGAAAAAGAAATGAATAAATAAAAAAGAAAAGAAAAAGAAAGAAGCCTCAGGGAGGCTCAGTGATTGGCTCAGACTTTCCTTTTTGTTTATTTATTTTTTGAGACACCCTTGTCACCCTCCGTGGAGTGCTGTGGTGTCATAGCTCACAGCAACATCATACTCTTAGGCTCAATTGATCCTCTTGCCTCAGCCTCCAGTGCCTGCCACGCCCGACTATTTTTAGAGAAAAGGTCTCTCTCTTGCTCAGGCTGGTCTGGAATTCCTGAACTCAAAGGATCCACCTGCCTCAGTCTCCCAGAGTGTAATATCGCAGGTATGAACCACTGAGCCGGGCCTTTGATTATGCATTTGTCTTATTAATCTGTCTTCTGTTATAGGGGCCTCAGCTATGAACCTAAGGATGGGAGAGAAAAATATTAAAGTTTTTCTACATGCCCTTGTATTTTCTTTTTTTTTTTTTTGAGACAGAGTCTCACTTTGTCACCCTCAGTAGAGTGCTGTGGCGTCATAGCTCAAGCAATTCTCCTGCCTCAACCTCCCAAGTAGCTGCCCTTGGATTTTTTTTAAAGTAGAGATATTATATTTGTAGTCAGCTAGCAAAAACAGCAGCTGTCTGTACTGGGACACCCCTTTGGGGAAGCAACATAGAGTATGGTCAATGATAAACATGGCCAGAGGGTCCTCATCCATTCTGGTTCACCTTATCACAAGTAACTAAAAGAGTGTCTACCAAACTGGAAACATGCAGAGAATATTCCGTGAATGAATATGCCAAGTCATTTCAAGCTGAATTCCTTCCACCTCTTGGTTCTGTGAAAAGTGAAAAACCTTATGGCAGATCAGTGGGATCTGAATAGATTTTCTCAAAGATGATAGTCAAAAATAGAAGTTCTCCTCTCCATCACACAATGGAAATAATTTTCTCCAATGTTATATAGTAGTGCGGATAGGCAGGGCACGGTGACTCATACCTGTAATGCAAGCACTTTGTAAGGCTGAGGTGGGAGAATCACCTGTACCCCTGAGTTTGAGGTTACACTGAGCTATGATCACATCACTGTGCCTCAGCCTGGGAAGCAGAAAGACCCTGTCTCCAAAAATAAATAAAATAATCTGGCTCCGTGCCTGTAGCTCAAGCTGCTAAGGCACCCGCCACATACACCAGAGCTGGTGGGTTCGAATTTAGCCTGGGCCTGCCAAACAACAATGACAACTACAACCAAAAAATAGCCGGGCGTTGTGACAGGTGCCTATAGTCTCAGCTGCTTGGGAGGCTGAGGCGAGAGAATTGCTTAAGGCTGGAGCTGGAGGTTGCTATGAGCTGTGATGCCATAGCATTCTACCCAGGGTGACAGCTGAGGCTCTGTCTCAAAAAAAAATAACCAAAATAGGCTCAGCGCTTGTGGCTCAAGTGGCTAAGGCGCCAGCCACATACACCTCAGCTGGTGGGTTCAAATCCAGCCTGGGCCGGCCAAACTACAATGACGGCTGCAACCAAAAAATAGCCAGGCATTGTGGCGGGCGCCTGTAGTCCCAGCTATTTGGGAGGCTGAGGCAAGAGAATTGCTTGAGGCCAGGAGTTTGAGGTTGCTGTGAGCTATGACATCACAGCACTCTACTGAGGGCAACAAAGTGAGACTCTGTCTCAAAAATTAAAATAAAATATAATAAAGTAGTGAAGGAAATGGGCGTTTTTGTCTTGTTTCTGATTTTAATTTAGCTTCTGGTGGCATTTTTATTGCAGCCTCTTATTACATAACATGCTGACTTTCAGAGTAAGTTATCAATTTGGCTAATATTTTTAGAAACTATCAATTCCTATCTTTTTTTTGAGACAGAGACTGAAGCTGTCACTCTGGATAGAGTGCTATGGTGTGACAGGTCACAGCAACCTCCATCTCTTGGGCTCAAGCAATCCTCTGGCCTCTGTTTTTCTGTTCTTAGCAAAGATAGGGTCTTGCTCTTGCTCAGGCTGGTCTCAAACTCATGAGCTCAAGCAATACACCTGCCTCAGGCTCCGAGAGTGCTAAGATTACAGGCATAAGCCACCGCGCCCAGCCTATCAACTCCCATTTAATTGACTGTTAATATTAATAGATAGTAGATTTTGGCTTGGCGCCTGTAGCTCAGTGGCTAGTAAGCCAGCCACATACACCAGGGCTGGCGGGTTCAAACTGGCCCAGGCCTGCCAAACAATGACAACCTCAACAACAACAACAAAAAATAGCCAGGCACTGTAGCGAGCACAAGTAGTCCCAGATACTTGGGAGGCTGAAGCAAGCGAATCACTTAAGCCCACCAGTTTGAGGTTGCTGTGAGCTGTGACATCATGCACTCTATGGACATGTGACATAGTGAAACTCTGTCTCAAAAGAAAAATAAAATAGGTTCGGCGCCTGTGGCTCAAGCAGCTAAGGTGCCTGCCACATACACCTGAGCTGGCAGGTTTGAATCCAGCCTGGGCCCACCAAACAACATTGATGGCTGCAACAAAAAATAGCCGGGCGTTGTGGTGGGCACCTGTAGTCCCAGCTACTTGGAAGGCAGAGGCAGGAGAATTGCTTGAGCCCAGGAGTTGGAGGTTATTGTGAGCTGTGATGCCATGGCAGTCTATCCAGGATGACAGCTTGAGGCTCTGTCTCAAAAAAAAAAAAAGAAAGAAAGAAAGAAAGAAAGAAAGAAAGAAAGAAAGAAAGAAAGAAAGAAAGAAAGAAAGAAAGAAAGAAAGAAAGAAAGAGATAGTAGGTTTTGTTAAAAGCTTCCTTAGCATATTGGGTATGATCCTATGATTTTTCTCTTTTTAATTATTGATTTATTTGTTTATTTATCTTTCTGAGACAGTTTCACTGTGTTGCCCCAGGCTATAGAGCCATGGAGTCAGCTTAGCTCATAGGAACCTCAAACTCTTGTGTTAAAGGGATCCTCCTGACTTAGCCTCCAAGTAGCTGGGACTACAGGGGTCCACCATAATACCTGGCTAGTTTTTCTGTTTTCAGTAGAGACAGGATCTCCCGTTGTTCACACTGGTCTCAAACGGCTGAGGTCAGGTATCCACTCTCCTTAACCTGCCTGAGTGCTAAGATTATAGGTATGAACCACCACCCTTGGCTTGTTTTTTCTGTTTTTTCTTTTTTTGAGACAGAGTCTTAAGCTGTTGCTCTAGGTAGAGTGCCATGGCGACACAGCTCCCAACAATCTCAAAGTCTTGGGCTTAAGCGATTCTCTTGCCACCACCTCACAAGTAGCTGGGACTACAGGCACCCGCCACAATGCCCAGCTATTTTTTGGTTGTAGTTGTCATTATTGTTTGGCAGGCCCAGGTTGGATTTGAATCTGCCAGCTCCAGTGTACGTGGCTGGCGCCCTAGCTGCTGAGCTACAGGAGCTGAGCCTCTCTTTTCTTTTGAGATGAGGTCTTGCTATGTCTGTCATTGCCCAGGCTGGAGAGCAGTGCTCGTTCACAAGCATGGTAGCCTGGGACTCCTGGCCTCAAGCTATCCTCTGGTCTCAGTTTTTCAAGTTGTGGGACTACAGCCTTTCACTACATTGCCCAGCTATATGATTTTTTCCCCCTACTTAGCTCTGTTAATATGATAAATTTCATTAATAGTTTCCTAATAGTAGCCATTCTTGTATTTCTAGAATCAATCCTACTTGGTCAAAAAAGAATTATTTGACCGGCGCCTGTGGTCCCAGCTACTGGGGAGGCTGAGGCTGAGGCAAGAGAATCGCCTAAGCCCAGGAGTTGGAGGTTGCTGTGAGCTGTGTGACACCACGATACTCTACCGAGGGCCATAAATTAAGACTCTGTCTCAACAAAAAAAAAAAAAAAAAAAAGAATTATTTTTCCCAATATGATGCTGAGTATCAAAAATTAGCTGAATCACTCCCTTCTGGAACACAATACTGTGGTCAAAGAATTTGATGCCAGTCTAATTTTCTTTCCCTTCTAAGTAATT
>CAUYON010124403.1:0-15550 GCA_963573935.1 Arctocebus calabarensis
CCTCCCCTCTCCTCTCCCTTGCCCTTTTCCCTGTATTGTGCTATAATTGGGTTTTCGCCTTCAATTGAAAGCTATAGAATAGCTTCATATTAGGGCTGAGTACTTTGGATAATTTTTCTTCCATTCTTGAGATACTTTGCTTGGTAACTTCTTTAGTTGGATACTTATTTCATTTATTTCCATCTATTTTATATTATAAGCATTAAAAACTATAGTTTCCTTCTATTGTAGTCCTTGAGTTTTATCTCCTGAGTAGAGGTTTGTGGTTAGAAATTCTCAGGACGGACTCCAGTATTTCTGTTAGTCTTGTGTTTCTAATAGCTTATAGGAAACCATTAGCCTTGCGAAAAATTAGTCTTTCTTTTAGGGCAGTGGTTTTCAACCTTCCTAATGCCATAACTCTTTAATACTATCCAAAGGGGTCTCAACTCACAGGTTGAGAACTGCTGTTCCAGGGCATCCCTAGCTTCCAGTCCTTTGTAGTAAGCTTGAGTGTCTACTGTGTACCTTACAGCCTTCTCTTTCCCCCAGCTTTTGTGTGCCATGCCTGATCCCCAGCTTGCAGCCAGAATGACAGGACTCTTGAGGATAAGTGGCTGGCAGTTAGCAGCTCACCTAGAAAGGCGCTTCTCTCTCTGGTGTTTTCATTCATCTCCTTTTTTTGCTTCCACAGGTTTCACAGGTCTTAAAAATGTGAATTTTGCAATTCACTAAATTTTTTTTCTGGTTGATGCAATGGGAATGTTAGCCTGCTGTGACCTACTACATACTACTTAGAAGTCAAAGTCCTCTTTGGACATTTTAAAACTATTTCTTATATTTTTGTGACTCGTAACTTCATCTCTCTAGTTCTGAGCTCTCCCCTGAGCTTTGAAATCATATATTCAACTGCTCTGAGATTCATTCACTGTAATGTCCTACTTACAGTCAGTTGTAAGTCAGAATATGTAACATTGAACTCACTAAGTCCTGCCTCCCGTACCAGCTCCATCCTCTCTCTGTTCCTTCTGCAGTTTGCAGCATCCTCGTCTCTCCAGGCATCCAAGCTGCTGCCATAAACCTTCTCCATACTGCATAGCTCTAATGTGAATTACTGTTTCTTCTTGTATCTGTAGCCACAATGACTGGTTAAGGGATAAAAGATAACTTGAGTCAAAATGGACCAATTAGAATGCTTCCCTGAGAATTTTATGCCTAAGTCTGGAATAAAAGGGACTGTCTCATCTGGAAACATATGTGTCTGTACTTATTAGAAACCAGTCTCATGGATAAAGCAGAGGTGGGAGGGTGACCTTGACATAAAGGCAATAGCACACATGCAAGAATGAGACACACAGAGAGCAGACACACTTACACACACACACACACACACACAGATTACCGTTAGCATTTGAGTCTATTATTCTAGTCATTCATATTCTTCCCAAGGCTGGGAATGGTCTCTAGCCTCAGGTCATACAAGCTAGATTTCTGTTGTTTACAGAATGACCCCCGCCCCCCAATTTCTACCTTTCAGCACCATGCTACAAGCCATGGCAGTGATTCCATAGAGCTCTGACCTACGAGGCAAACCAACAGATGTTTCTTGGGCTTATAGCAGGGCATACAGCTGATAGTGAAGGGTTATAAAGGAGACAATCCCTAGATGCTCATTACTAGATGGAGGGCAGAGAAGTGAGACACACACTAAAAATGATCTTTATGTGAATGTTACAGTAAACACTGGATGTGTCACAGAGGGAATAAGAGTGCACGTCTGGGTAGGATCATCTATAATGCCTTCGTGGAGGGCAGAAATAAACAACATTGTGGGAGACAGCAATGGATGAAACCAATAATAGTTAATGTTAACGGGGTGCTCCATATGTGCCCCGCACTGTTCTAACAGCCTTGTGTGTGTTAACCACCTAAACCCTTGCACTACTTCTACAAGGTAGATACTATTACTCTCTCCATTATGCAGGTGAGAAATGTAATCACTAGCATCAGTGCCCAGGCAATCTGGTTCTTCTATTAGCCGCCGTGCTAGACTGCCCCCAGTGGTCACTCAGGCATTGCAGCTAAGGAACGTCATGCATAAAGGCCTGATCATGGTGCAACTTCATGGCAGCAAAAATTCCCATTTGCTGGAGTTAGGTGACATCTCAAAGTAGTTTTGATTTGCATTTCTCTGATAATTAAGGATGGTGAGCATTTTTTAAGACTAGCCCACATAACAAAATCCCCAAACCAGAGATGTTGGCATGGATGTGGAGAAAAGGGAACACTTCTACACTGCTGGTGGGAATGCACACTAATACGTTCCTTTTGGAAGGATGTTTGGAGAATACTTAGAGATCTAAAAATTGACCTGCCATTCGATCCTATAACTCCTTTACTAAGTATATATCCAGAAGACCAAAAATCACATTATAACAAAGACATCTGTACCAGAATGTTTATTGCAGCCCAATTCATAATTGCTAAGTCATAGAAGAAGCCCAAGTGCCCATCATCCATGAATAGATTAATAAATTATGGTTTATGTACACCA
Source organism: Arctocebus calabarensis (assembly GCA_963573935.1). Classification (NCBI taxonomy): domain Eukaryota; kingdom Metazoa; phylum Chordata; class Mammalia; order Primates; family Lorisidae; genus Arctocebus; species Arctocebus calabarensis. The sequence goes on from CAUYON010124403.1 coordinate 2,534, forward strand.
TGGAATATTATGCAGCCTTAAAGAAAGATGGAGACTTTACCTCTTTCATGTTTATATGGATGGAGCCGGAACATATTTTTCTTAGCAAAGTATCTCAAGAATGGAAGAAAAAGTATCCAATGTACTCAGACCTACTATGAAGCTAATTTAGCTTTCATATGAAGGGTATAACCCGACTATAGCACAAGAATATGGGGAAATGGGTAAGGGAGGGAGGGGAAGGACGGGGTTAGGGTGGAGGGAGGGTAATTGGTAGGGCCACACCTATGGTGCATCTTAGAAGGGTACAGGTGAAACTTACTAAATGCAGAATACAAATGTCTTCATACAATAACAAAGAAAATGCCCTGAAGACTATGTTAAACAGTTTGATGAAAATATCTCAGATTGTATATGAAACCAGCACATTGTACCCCTTGATTGCATTAATGTATGCAGCTATCATTTAATAATAAAAAAAAAGAATAAAAAATGGGTTTTGTAGAACACTAATTCCTCGAGATGTTAATATAGGTTAAAGTTATGTAGTCTAAATGGTTTGAGAAATGCTAGATTCAGCGCATATAAGAACAGAACTTCTTAGACAGTGGTTCTCAGCCTTCCTAATGCTGCGACCTTTTAATACAGTTACTGTGGGTCATGACCCACAGGTTGAGAACTGCTATCTTAGAATCTTATACATTCTAATATGAGTTTTTGAATCTTTTGAGAGAAGGTATATGTTTCCCAAACTTATTTGACTACAAAAATCAATTTTTATTTTCACAGAGCATCTCTCAGGATAAATGTCATGAAGAATACATTTGGGGCAACAATAATAGAATATACAGAAACAAAAAGCTATTTAGTTTAGTTCAAGCAAAATTTTAATTAGACTGTAGACTAAAACACAGTCTCAAATAAGTATTGAAAAGAAAAGGCATCACTGCTAACCAACCAACAACTAAACAAATAACAGATTCTATTTAAAAAGAAGTTCAAAAAAAATAAATAAAATAAAAAGAACTTCAGTAGGACCTCTGTAAGTTAACCACCCAAGGGACTGTAACAAACTGGTCAACATACAGAGGTGGTCAACATAAGTACCTATGCCTACTGTACAAATGTGGTGTGTGTCCCTACTGTGAAAAATTGGACTAACTTAAGGAAGTGGTTAGTGTAGGGAGGTGGTCAGCTATGGAGGTTCTGTACTATGGAAATAATCACTGGAAATAGACTAAAATTCCATGGAATCCTCTCAGAGCACAAAGGGCTAAGTGGTTAGCATAAGGCCAGCCTTGTACCTCCAACTCTTTTGTAAGATATTAATAGCTGATCCACTGTTTTCTAAAATATCCTATCCTATAACCATTCTCATAGTTGACTCATAATAGAAAAAACACTTAAAATATTTGTTTATAAGACTAACCCCAGACACATTTGTATTATTTTTCTTTATGCATTTATAATATGAATTTGGAAACATCACAATATAGAAAGTTCTTACTAGTAGTTTACAAATATGTGCTTTTAACCTATAATAAAAATACATACATTTGTGTCCACCTTTATTTCTCAACTTACAAAGATGTGGTAAAATCACTGACCGTCAAATGTCATCCCTCATATGTTGACAGCCCAGAGAAAAGGTAACTATTTGAAGTTCTGGGAAAATTTGTTAAGCCTTTAACAGTCCCTTGTCAAAGTAATCATTGTGACTAACAAGCAGCAATAAATGACAAAAAAACCCAAAAATAGTTGTTTACATTATGTCACTACTTAGAATTAATCTAGCTTCTGTATTTAGTCTCTGATGATCTTAATTCTGAAATATCATTTCCTTCAAGAACTAACAGAAAATAGAGTATATATTATATCATGTCCCATGAAATTTCAAATAGTTATTCTAGATTGGTCTTAGTTTCACAAACAAGAAGAAACAGATCATGCAAAGTACTAAATTATGTAAGTGAAAGAATTAATTCTCTTATACATGTATTTTTCTTTGTATTCTCCCCTGTTATCTATACCAGTGAACACTCAGTTGTATTTATGGATAGGAGAAAATTCTTAAGAAGTAAAATATCAAAAGACATAGCCCATCAGTATACTTTCTATAATCTTTGTTCTGTTCAAGTCACCTGTACTTCCCATAGGAGTAATTCTTCTTCTAAGATGAAGAAAAACTTGGCTGGGAGGAACAGCTCAAGGCTATAATTCTAGCATTCTGGAAGGCCAAAGTGAGAGGATTGGTTGAGGCGAGGAATTGGAGGCCAGAGTGGGAAATATAGCAAGAACATCTCAGCAAAAAAATAAGAAAAACTAGCTGAGTTATAACTGTAGTCCCAGCTATTCAGGAGACGGAGGGAGGAGCATTGCTTGAGCTCAGGAGTTTGTTGCTGCAGGAGCTATAATTGTGCCACTGCACTCCACGCTGGGCCATTGTCTCTGAAAAAGAAGGAGGAGGAGGGTGAAGAGAAGTCTTACCTCTTAGTTACCTTTTTTCTTTACATATGGAATAGAGAAACTTGCTTCATTACTCAATGAAAAATAAATTAATGGAAATTTCTGAGGCATATTTTGTAAGGCATATTGACTATATATTTTAGTAGTTTTCAAAAAAGAACACTAATCATGTTTTAAATAAATATTTCTTGAGTTGGGCACGGTGGCTCACACCTGGAAGCCTAGCACCTTGGAAGGCCAAGGCAGGTGGATTGCTTGAGCTCAGGAGTTTGAGACCAGCCTAAGCCAGAGTGAGACTCCATCTCTAAAAATAGGTAGGCATTGTGATGGGTGCCTATAGTCCCAGCTACTTGGGAGGCTGAGGCAAAAGAATCACTTGAGGCCAAGAGTTTGAGGTTGCTGTGAGCGAGGAGCCACAGCATTCTACCTAGTGTGACAAAATGAGACTCTGTCTCAAAAAAAAAAAAAGAAAGAAAGAAATGTTTATTGAATATGGTCTTAGGAAAAATCCTCTGCTAGTTGTTTGGAGACAGAAATGCACAAGACAGACTTAGTTCCTCACCTGTCAATGTAATTAATATTAATTACATTTCTGTTTAATGTAAGCTGTTATAGATATACTCACTATAAGTTATGCCTTTTATGTTATGTTGAAATGTAGCAACAAAAAATTGTTTTTTGACACTAGGTTGATTTTATGTATAAATAAATCCAGGTTTCTTAGAGAAGTGCCACTATTGCTGTGAAGGATTGATTTTTGTTTAGTTCAGATAAGATCTATCACTATTTCCACCGTCTTTCCTCTCTCATTGACTATGCTCTGGTACATTTACTTCTACTTCCTAGAAATGCCACATTTCTTCCTCAGGAACTTTGCCCATATTATGCCCATTTTCTAAAACACTATATTTATGCAAGCCTTATATACTGCTTATTTAGTAGGTTTTGAAATTTTTTCTTATATTTATTAAGTCAGCAACATTTTTTTTTTTGGAGCATATATTTCTTTTATTTATTTATTTTTTATTGAATCATAGCTGTGTACATTAGTTCAATCATGGGGTACAGTGTGTGGGCTTCACATGCAATCTGAGATATTTTTATCAACTTGATTGACATAACATCCATGAGATTTTCTCATTTACTATGTGAAAACATTTTTGATCCGTATTTAGAAGTTTTCTCCTGACCCTTCAAATATGTACTACACATGTGATCTCACCCTTTGTCCTCTCTCCCCCCACCCTCTCCCTCCTCTTCCCTCTCCCCTTTCCCCGTCTTCCTGTGGAATAAATGGGTTGTAGCCTTCACTTGAACGATAAAGAATAATTCTCTAGCACTTCAGAACCTGAACAACATATAGTACACCATTTCATCTGCTTATCACAGATCTTGACTACCTTTTGTCCAGAATTTACTTAAGTATGTAAATAAAACATGCTCTTCCTTTTCAATATCTTCCTCTTACATATGCCTGAGCCAAACTCGTTTCCATATTTTCATTTAAGTATTTCTTATCCTTAATGTTCTGTACTAAGTTATCATCATTTTTCTCACTGACTGATGAGACATCACCATTTCTCATTAGCACTCCTCTATCCTGTAACTTGTAATCTCCATACCTCAGGTTGATTCACTTAGTAACTAGATTCAAGTGTAGTTTACATTCCAATTATTTCATCTCCCCTTCCTTAATGTTGTCTGTGTTTCACATTATTTCCCTCTGGTTTTCTTTTCTTTTCTTTTTTTGGATGTGTGATAGATTTCTTACCACAGTTATTTCTAAATGTAAGTTTTTTATTAAGTTTTACATCAATTTTTTATTTTTTATTTTTATGAGACAGAGCCTCAAGCTGTCACCCTGGATAGAGTGCTGTGGCATCACAGCTCACAGCAACCTCCAATTTCTGGGCTCAAGCGAGTCTCCTGCCTCCGCCTCCCAAGAAGCTGGGACTATAGGCGCCAGCCACAAAGCCTGGCCATTTTTTGGTTGCAGCCGTCACTATTGTTTGGTGGGCCTGGGCTGGATTTGAACCTGCCAGCTCAGGTGTACGTGGCTGGCACCTTAGCCCGTTGAGCCATAGGCACCGAGCCTTAATTTTTGATTTTTATGTGAAATTCTAATCATTTGTCATTTTATACCCCACATTTTTATGCAGTTTTGTAATTATTATTATACACATATATCTTCAAAGTACCATATAAGCATTTTTCTTCTATATTCAACACACTTTATAGAACGATGTCATTTATGAGGAATGAAGATGCAAATAATTTAGATGCTGTCCTTAGGGAGCTCATGGTACATTAACATTACAGGATATTTTACTATATTTTGATGTGTATTAAGATAGAGGTATGTACAAGATGCTGTGGGAACCTAGAAGAGAAGCATTTTACCCAGTCCGTGATGGAAAAAAAACCCTGGTCAATTACTTCAGAGTCTGTGAACACCTTGTTCATTGTTCTCTCCCCGTCCCAGCATTTCTCTGTGCATATTGAGGATACCTACAAAGTATTTAGTGAGTGAATGAATAATAAAATGGCACACATGTATATTTCTGGAATATGCTTGAAGTGGACTCAGTATTGCCAAATCTGAGATAGAAAAGCCACAGGGAGTTTGGAATGACAGGTTTGTAGATGCAAATATTTCATCCTACTGAGTTCAAAACTCATAGCTGATCAGAAGCCACTGAACTGAAGTAGAAAAATTACATAAGCAGACATGTAATTTAGAAAAATAATTCTGACCTGCAAAATGAAAAATAGATTTGGTTTTTAGAAAAGGAATGAGGAGGAAGGTGCCACAACTGAGAAGACATGCGGTGATCAAGTGGACTGGACTGTACAGAAGCAAGTATCTGCCTCATCCTGAATAACATAGTAAACTCGTAAGGGAGAAAAAGAAATTCTGGATTTGTTGTCTCTCTAAATGACTTCTTCTGAATTTTTGGCATATTATCTGGGAAATATGCTGGATGAAGATCTGTTTCCTTACCCCCAGGTAAGACATCCAGACTCTCCATATTTCCTTTGCACACTATTCAGGTAGTTGCATTCAACATTAGGACGGCATATTTCTTCCTGCCTCCAAATTGAGTAAAGACTGAGATTTTACTTTCTTCTTTTCTTTTCAGAGCTAGTATCTCCAAATGCCCTCCCATTATCCAAGGTATGTTTTCTCCAAAGTCGTTCCCATTTCTATCCAGCCATTTGATCTCACCCAACTTCATCAGCACATTTCTATGAGTTTTCATTATATTTCTATCCATTAATAGAATACTGCTAATCAATGTCAACTACTAATTTAAAATAAGATAAATATATTCAGAATTATCTGCTTCCACTTGTATTTACGTTTCATACAGTTTTTGTAATTGATAGCTACCAATTCAATCTTAATTCTCATCTGGTTTTTCCTCATGTTTTACTGCTTAAATTTGGAAAGAGGTTAGAATATTGTAGTATATACTTATAGCTCTCATACACTAAACTCTAGACTCTGGCTACTAAATGTGAGTATAATTCTCTCACCATAGAGACTCTGTGAATGCTCATTGGTTTCCTCTTTAAAACTAGCAAAAGGAATGGAGTAGTCATCAAAGGAAATACCAAATAACAAATACTTCTGTTATTAACAAGCTGATATTTGAGCAGTTCAATCAGACTATAAGAATGCAATCAGACTATAAAAATTCACTATTAACATGTCAAGAATTCTCTAGTGAATGAATACTATATTTATAGGAGCAAGAAGCACCAGTTATATCAGTCAAAATATATTTGTATGAGAGATCACTGTAAATTTTGAATCAGCCATTTCCCACTCTCTCAAGATGCTGAGATCAAAATTTTCACATTATTAAATATTTAAAAGGAAAATACATTCTTGAGATTTGCTCTGGGAAAATGGTGGCAGAATTTCAGATATTTGGAAATATAAGTATTTGCTTTTATCTTCTTATAGAAAATCTTAGAATTTTCCATTTCTAACTCTTTCTAAATAAAGAAAATATGCACCCAGGCTTTTCTTATATTTTTGTTTCCAGTGTGATTCTTTTCAACAAGTAGAAACAAATGAGCTTACCTAGAGAGAAAGCAAATCTGTTTTCTAAGCAAACAGAGAAAGTTGAAAGTGCTAATGTGTGCTTCCCATGAATGGTTATTATGATGCCATGATATATGTACCTGAGGGGGGAAAACACAGATAATAAGGAGAGGGAAAGGGGCTACTGAGTTAAAAACAGATTTCAGATTGAGATGCCACTTAGAATGGCTTTAAACGTGGCACAAGTGTTAGGACAGAACAAATACACAAAGAAGAGGTAATTGCCTCTTTATATGGCACCATTACATTTACTTTGCTCTGGGTAGTTCATTTATCAATGTTGTCTTAACTGTTTTGACTAAGCAACACTCCTCTCCCTTTCACTTTTAAAGAATACCATGTTTAGACAAGAGATGATAACAGTTACTCTAATTATGCATAGCGATGTTAAAAAGTAACCTGACAACTCTAGTTTTATACCAATAACTCTGATTTTTTTAACTTTAAAATTTGATAGCTAGTGTGAAAGATAATTATTTCGTGAACTAGAATAAAACTTTAAGCACCCTCAGCTGACTGAATTGACCCCCTCTTGGCCAAGGGGACCCAAAAAACACCCCAAAGTGGCTCTCCATGAGAAAGGAGGTCAGATATGCCTCATTGTGTCCCCTTCCCTTCTTGGAAGTATCCTTTTTGACTCATTAACAGTACTAAGGCCCTACAGGGCAAGGCCTGAACCACCTCTGCAGGTCCTCCATTTATGTAACAGATTACTTGAGTCTGGGTATATGTCTAGAATGCGTCCAGTGGCTTGTCTCTAATTAACAGATTTATTTCTCTTAACTTAAAACATTCCAAGCTTTTAGACAAAGCTTCATTTCTGTAATGAATTGCAATCAAAGTATCTTTAAAGTCATCTATAACCTGTAATTCCTCTCTCCAAGATGTCTTATCTTTTGGACCAAACTAATGTAGGCCTTTCACGTATTGATTTGTGACTTCATATGTGATTTTCCTGAAGTGTATAACACCAAACTATAACCCAGCCAGGGCCAGACTACTTGCTCAAGGATTCTTGGGCATGGCTTTGGGCCATGGTCACTCATACACAGCTAAGGCTAAACCTCTTTAAATTATTTTAAGAGTTTTGGTATTTTTCTGTTGATAATTCAACAAAGTTTGAAAGGATTAAAATACGTTGTCCTGGCATATTGACTATTGAGTAAAGATACTTGGAAAATACCAGGTGCAAGAAGACCACTTTGACATTGGTGCTATTTCTTAAAAGCAGAGGATGATTTCTTTCAAGAAAGTTGTAATGTTCTTATTCCCAAATATGGGAATCAAAACTATGATAATTTTATACAGACTTTGTTAGAATAATTATCATCTTTTAAGCCTTCTCACATAATTTAGTCACATTTTCACAGTTTTACTATTCTTTGTCCAGTTCTGAATGTAACTCATTCTGGTCTTCGTTTCCTCATGGGGGCTTCCATGTCATGTAAAACTTATGTCAGTGTAATTCTCAGCCCAACAGGTATCCTAAGAGGACCAAGTGGAAATTTTCCTCCCCCACAGACTCTTTTTAAACTCTGATTCAAACATGCTCTGGCTTTGAATACTCCCAACTATGGAAATCAAAATTACTCTTTCCATCACTTTATGAAAGTCTTTCTGAATATTACTCCCAAATCAGAAAGAATTGGAAAGAAAATACTGGAAAAAGCATCTACAATTTTCAAGAGTGAAAAATGTATTTCGAAGATCTTTTCACAGTAGAAAACTTGTAAGTTTTTTTTTTTTGATGGCACTGTTAAAAAAACACACATACTTTTTGTTAAAATTGTAAGAGAGAGGCTCGGCTCCTGTAGCACAGTGGTTATGGCACCAACTACATACACTGAGGGTGGCAGGTTCGAACCCAGCCCGGGCCAGCTAAACAATAACAACTACAAGAAAAATATAGCTGGGCGCTGTGGTGGGCACTTGTATTCTCAGCTACTTGGGAGGCTGAGGCAAGAGAATTGCTAAAGCCCAAGAGTTTGTGGTTGCTGTGTGCTGTGACGCCATGGCACTGTACCAAAGGGCAACATAGAGAGATTATGTCCAAAAAAAAAACTGTAAGAGAGAAAAACACCTTCAACACCCTATGAGCTGTAAAAGTTAATGACCTAACTGTGAGTCAAGTTTTGTCCCTTACTTCACTGGCTCCAGGGCATAAAAGCCATCTTGGCCCTGGGCTGAAGTGGTTTAGGAATGCAGTAACCCTGTTAGGTACTCTACCTCTTGCTGTTGAGATAAGAGGGTTAATTATACATGGCTAGTGCCCTACCACTGGAGACAAAAGGGCTTAACAATTAGTGTCCTGCAATGTGGGACAAAGGGGTTTTTATGATCTGTAGCTAAAAGATGCTAACATTAGGGAAGGGTATAAGAACACTGTAAAGTTCTCTTAAAGCAAGGTGCGCTTTGAGAATGACTTCCTAGTCTTCCTAGGATTCTGAACCTTGGTAATAAAAGACAACTTTAACCTACAGGAATTTTTGTCTCCTAGTTTCCTTGCACCTGGTTACAAAACTGGGAGTTCAGGAGACCTTTCAGTCAACTTTTTTCTTCCTTAAAATTTTCTATAGTCATTATTAATACTTTCTTTTAAGTGTGTCAACCTCCCAGAATAAATGGCTTTCACTTCACTTTTAAGTGTGTCAACGACCAGAATAAATGGCTTTCACTTCACAGCTCACACACTCAAGTTTCCACACTCTAACTCACCACCCTTTTGAAAAGAATCATGAAGGAACTTGCTAGTCTAAATTTCCTTTTTTCCATAACTTCATTTAATTTTTAATAAACTGAAACAAAAAAATCATTTTCTTTCCTTAGTTTCTGATTCTGCTTCTGCAGTAGGCCATGATGGCATTGTACCAATAGAGCATTAAAATATTTTTTTTAAATGAATGCCTTTACTGCTTTATTTAAATGACCTTTTTATTGATCTACTGGATTTTTCAAGTCTTTAGAAGTTCATAAATATTCAAACCTCAAACTTGATCATATGTATTTTTAAGCCAGGGCTATTCCTAAATCCCAGGATATACATGCACTCCTTCTACCTCAGTCCCCAGTAAGCACAAATCTGTATTAGTTACCAGTGTCCTGTATGCAACTAGTGTGATATTGGTGAATGACTGGGACTAAAGAAACTCTCTTTGTATTCTCTAATTAGATTGATTCATTTCATCTGCTGTCAAACCTATCTGGAAATATGTAGGCAGCCTTCAAGAATTTATGCCTTCAAGAATTCCATAAAGAATTTGGAAATTCTTTATATTTTCCATGTTTACTCATTAATTTTCATGGGCTCCATAAGTGTACCTAATGGCTTTTTCAATCCATGCTTTAATATGAAACTTTATAGTTAACATTAGTGAATCAATATACAATTTAAATATTATAAAAGCCACAAACACTCATAACTTATCCACAAAATTACTGTGATTTAAAAATATACAGAGGGTGCCCAAAAAATGTATACAAATTTTAAGAAAGGTAAAAAGCTGTATTGAAATTATAATACACAAGTCACATTTAACTTCTGTGATTACCAGGGGTAAAGTTCAAGATACAATATACATGGCAACAAACATTGTTGATACCTGCATATATTATTAAAAATTTATTACAGCTTTTTCTTTCTCAAAATGTGTATATATATTTGCATCTTATGTGTACACATATATGTACATATATTTAATATATATATTAAATATATATATATATTTGTGTGCGTGTGAGTGTGTGTGTGTTGTATACATGCAGGAAGTAGAGAAGTGCATTGCTGGATAAACCAGAAGCAAATATTTGGAAAAAAGCAATGAGAATAATATGTACTCATCCTATTGTTTCTTTTTAGCTCTTATACAAATCTTTCCATCACAGCTTTTGAATTTTTGGTACTCTCTTTTAATAGCAAACAACACTTAAGGATTGAGGCTGTTTGTCAGTATGAACATTATATTGACGTCTGATGGAGGGAGTAGTGTAACAAAATCTAAGGTCAGGAATGAGACATACATATAATGTCTGAACAGTAAAAGGTCAGTATTTTCTTTGAGCAAAATTCTTTTAGTGCACATACACACATAAGTTTACAAATCATCACACATACACACACACACACACACACACAAAAATTAACCATTCCAGAAATCGTAATGTATTACCTAACCTAGTTTTTATTTTTTCAAAGTCTTTTCTTGCTAATTCTAAACAAAGAACATATGTTGTCAGGGTATATAATTTGTAAAAATGAGCAGAACTGGTAAAGAATCTGATACAACTTATAGCTAAATAAAATCTTTATGACACCAGTGATAGCAGTACTCCAAAAAATTAATATGCTTTGGGTTTCAGTGAATCAAAGGAGAAATGTATTAAGTTAAACTCCAAGTAGAAAATTTTATAGCGAAGAAAAATTTTTGAGCTCCCAATATCAGTATTACATTAATGAAAATTTTACTAAATTATAAACTAGGTCTGTCCTCCTGGGTAAAAAAACTAAAATTTTCTTCTTAATTTTAACTTCATATCAAAGACACATCTATACAACAATACTATTCTGAACCTTTTCCTTTTTTCAAATATGCCAGTCTCATCTCACCCCAGGATCCTTGTGAATGCTATTATTTACCTGAACACTCCCAACTCTTACTGGGTTGCCTCCATTTCATCATTTAGCTTAAATGATACTTTTTGAAGTAGGTCTTTCTTCCTTACTCTATTACAGTTAAATGTAACTGTCCACTCTAGGATTAAACCTACACTATCTGAATTAACTAAATGGCTTCTGCTGAAACATTTGCCAGACAAGACAACACTGATTATCCTTAGGACCTACTCCCAATCACCCTTGTTTTCTTCTGCACCTATTCCTAGACTCATGTCACAACAGTCCCCTTAAAGTGAGGTACAATGTATGACCCATGAGATGGTATGTGGTACTCAAAAGGGACGACTTAAGTTCTCTAACTTATATGTATAGGAATTGGAGTAGTCAAGTGTAGGATCATGGTTGGAAGGAACCTAAAGTTAGGTTAGTATGAAGTGGAGCTTTAATAGGGATTGCATTAAAATTGTATATTGCTTTGGATAGTATGGACATTTTAACCATGTTGATTCTTCCCAAAAGATCTCGAAAAACTAACTCTTTGTTTTATATGGAATCAGAAAAAACCTTGAATAGCCAAAACATTACTCAGAAATAAAAACGAAGCAGGAGGAATCATGCTACCAGACCTCAGACTATAATATCAATCGACAGTGATCAAAACAGCGTGGTACTGGCACAAAAATAGAGAGGTAGATGTGTGGAGCAGAATAAAGAACCAAGAGATGGACCCAGCTACTTACCATTATTTGATCTTTGACAAGACAATTAAAAACATTCAGTCGGGAAAAGATTCCCTATGTAACAAATGGTGCTGGGTGAACTGGCTGGCGACCTGTAGAAGACTGAAATTGGACTCACACCTCTCACCATTAACTAAGATAGATTCTCACTGGATTAAAGATTTAAACTTAAGACATGAAACTATAAAAATACTAGAAGAAAGTGTAGGGATAACACTTGAAGAAATCAACCTGGGCGAATATTTTAGGAGAAGGACCCCCAGGGCAATTGAAGCAACACCAAAAATACATTACTGGGACCTGATCAAACTAAAAAACGTCTGCACACCCAAGAAGACAGTGAGTAAAGAAAGCAGATAGCCCTCAGAATGGGAGAAGATATTTGCAGTTATGTCTCCGACAAAGGTTTAATAACCAAAATCCACAGAGAATTCAAACATATTAGCAAGAAAAGAACAAGTGATCTCATCTCAGGGTGGGCAAGGGACTTGTAGAGAAACTCTGAAGAAGATAGGCGCATGGCCTACAGACATATGAAAAAAATGGTCATCATCCTTAATCATCAGAGAAATGCAAATCAGAACTACTTTCAGATATCATCTAACTCCAGTAAGATTAGCCCACATCACAAAATTCCCAAACCAGAGATGTTGGTGTGGATGTGGAGAAAAGGGAACACTTCTACACTGCTGGTGGGAATGCAAACTAATACCTTCCTTTTGGAAAGATGTTTGGAGAACGCTTAGGGATCTAAAAATAAATTTGCCATTCAATCCTACATTTCCTTTACTAAATATATATCCAGAAGACCAAAAATCACATTATAACAAAGCTATGTGTACTAGAATGTTTGTTGCAGCCCAATTCATAATTGTTAAGTCTTGGAAAAGCCTAAGTGCCCATCAACCCACGAATGGCTTAATAAACTGTGGTATATGTACACCATGGAATATTATTCAGCCTTAAAGAAAAATGGAGACTTTACCTCTTTCATGTTTACATGGATGGAGCTGGAACATATTCTTCTTAGCAAAGTATCTCAAGAATGAATGAAAAAGTATCAAATGTACTCAGCCCTACTATGAAACCAATTTATAGTTTTCATATGA
>CAUYON010124405.1:0-12086 GCA_963573935.1 Arctocebus calabarensis
GTGTCTCCTTCACTTCACACTTAGGACTAAATGTGGAACCCCCATCTCCTATGCCTAGGTCAATTTCTTGTGAATTTCCTAGGCCTCAATTCCATGAATGGACTGTATCCATTCATTGATACATTCATTCACCTTGCCCCAGTGGAAGGGACTGTATTCATTCATTTCCTGGCCAAGGAACCCATACACTTACATATACCCTGAGACTAAAGGCCTAAAGAAGGAGATGGTGAAAGACCAGGAGAGAAACGGAGAGAGCTTCTTTCTCCCCACTAGAATTCTCTCCCTCTACCAGGAGCCTTAGCGTTTTCTGTATTCTTTTCTGTGAATAAATTCTGTCTTACCAAAAAAAAAAAAAAAAAATTTTGGCCACTGAATGAATAAATTCATGAAAATAATATAGACAGCTAAACTTAAAAAGTAATATATTCATTTTCCATCCCCCTGAACTATTAATAACTTAGTGATATTTCGGTTTATTCCTTGTCTGTAACTTAAAAAGGTAAACTTTGTGCTTAAAAAAAATTTGATATTGCACATCCTTACATAGCATGACATGTTATTACTATCAAAGAGTTAAGTTTGGCTCGGCGTCTGTGGCTCAGCAGGATAAGGCACCAGCCACGTATACCTAAACTGCTGGGTTTGAATTCAGCCCGGGCCTGTCAAACAACAATGATGGCTGCAACCAAAAAATGGCCAGGCGTTGTGGCGGGCGCCTGCAGTCCCAGCTACATGGGAGGTGGAGACAAGAGACTCGCTTGAGCCCAGGAATTGGAGGTTGCTGTGAGCTGTGATGCAACAGCACTCTATCCAGGGTGACAGCTTGAGGCCCTGTCTCAAAAAAAAGAGTTAGCATATAAACAGTATGCTATCTGTTTATATCACAATAGGAAGGAAATAAGTTAACATGCATACTTTATAAGAACTAAAAATAGTGCTTTCTTTTGCACTACCTAAAATTGTGTCTCTGGCATTAAATGAAAGGATGGGATATTCAGGAACTTTAGATTTACATTATACTAAGGATTTATTATTCTTATCATCTCTCATTCCCATTATGATAATTTCGACTATTGTTCTGAGAACAAACCAATCTTCAGATGTGACACTTGAGGAGAAAATGTAGTTATAGGCTTTTGTTGCTGCTTTAAAAATTATAGTGATTGAAAAATCTTAAGCAAATTATTTGTTAAATAAAATTATCAGTATTATATAAAATAGCTGTAGATACACAACATCATTCTTAGAAAAATATTACTCATAGAAATAAAGAAGACTTAAAAAAAATAAAGACTTGTGTATATAAATAAGTGCTTTGCTGGAAATTTGAGTTGAAAAGTCTCTTCCAATGTACATAATTTATTGGTGGAAGGAAAATCTACTATATATCCTTTATGCAAATCAGGTTCCATAATGTGGATAGGCAATAATAAAATAAACCTTCTCTTAAATCTTACAATAGAGCAACATTAATGGAAACATAAAAAAGTAACTTCAGACACTACAGATTGCACAAAAAGATTGCCATACAACCAGCCAGGGTCCACTTTGCCTTTAGGCTTTGCCAAGCATCTGAATTTAAGGCATGGTGCATAATTTCTCTATATGCCGAATTTTACATGTCCTATGATTAGCAATCATATGTGAATGTTCCTTGACAATTTCACTACTTATATATTCATATTTGATTATTTTCTCAAAAGAATTATTTTCTTTTCCAGGAAAGATAAAAAAATTTTTTTAAACAGACAATGAGATATTCATATTTAACGAATATTACAGCTGGAGTTTTAGAAAGGAATATGATATGAACTTATTAGATGTATGTACATGTATGAGTACCACATCACTATATATATATACCTTTACACATAGACACATATATGCAATATAGATATATGTTTATTCACAACATGAGTTTAAATAAATTCCATAATTAATTATGTTCAAATTAATAACTTCCATTCTTCAGGTTTCAACTACTGCCTATTTCTAACTAGCATTAATCAATGCAATTCAAAAACATGTTTAAAAATAAAAAACATATTTTTGATAACCATGGAGTTAAGTACGTACTTTTCTTTGTTTTCTTTTCTTTTTCTTTTTTTTTTTTTTTTTTTGAGACAGAGCCTCAAGCTGTCACCCTGGATAGAGTGCTGTGGCATCATAGTTCACAGCAATCTCCAATTCCTGGGCTCAAGCGAGTCTCCTGTCTCCACCTCCCAAGCTGGGAGTACAGGCGCCCACCACAACGCCTGGCCATTTTTTGGTTGCAGCCATCATTGTTGTTTGGCAGGCCCAGGCTGGATTCGAGCCTGCCAGCTCAGGTGTATGTGGCTGGTGCCTTAGCCCATTGAGCCACAGGCGCCCAGCCACTTTTCTTTGTTTTCATCCAAATATTTAGCTGTTATACGACATTCAATTTTATATTTATGCAAAAAGACATGATTGTGCCAAAGATTTAATTCCTTTACTCAAGGGAATGAGACTCTTACATGATCAAGTGGCATGAAGAATGCCATTTTTTCCTTGCTCTTGTTTTGGAGTTATTGAGAAATAAGTACAGAATAAGGCAAATGGCAGTCTAAGTTATCACTTTCATTATATCTTAAGATGATCTTTGTGACAGGGTCTAATTGCTGTGGACAAGTGTGTTTCTAAATATTGAACTCCAGAATTAAACATTCTTACTCACATAAGCAAGCTCGGAAAACTATTGTCTTCCCTGACTAAATGATTAGAAACAGTACATATATTTTCTTTATGGACATGGCCTAATTTATTTTGGACATATGAAATATTTCAGACAAAAGTACACATTCTTTTTAATCAATTAGGTTACAATGTCCAAACTTCAAGTTCAAACAGCAAAGGTTACCACATTTACTCAATCTATTGTTTCCCCAAATTTCATTTGACACCTTAGTAAGAGTTCTGATACTGAAGAATATCCTAGCAATGGCACTAAAACCTAGACATTCAATTCTAGAAAATGAGAGTTGAGAGAGAGATTTTGGATCATAAAGGATAGATATCTATGATTCCAAGTTACCAACAATAGATAAGTTAAAATTTATTTTCTTAATTTCTATGATACTGAACACTCCATAGTATTTCTTCCAAAACTATAGCTTGAATTCTTTTGTATTTGCCCCTTCCCTAAGTGTAGTTTTCCATAGGTGCCATCATCAGTTCACTTCTCATTACTCTATACATGTTCTTTTCTTGGAATGCCTTCCACTTTCCTGTTATCAGCCATCACCTATATGTTACTTACAGCCATATGCTGCATAACATATCAGAAATGGACCACAGCATGGACAGTTCCATAAGATATAATGGAGCTGAAAAGTTCCTAACATCTTGATGACCCTGACTCTATGTAGGTCTAGGCTAATGTGTGTGTTGGTGTCTTAGATTTTAACAAAAATAAGTTTAAAAAGTAAAAAAAAAAAATTTTTAATAGAAAAAAATACAGAAAAAGGATAGAAAGAAAATATTTTGTACAGCTGTTCAATGTTTGTTTTAAGCTAAGCATTATTACAAAAGAGTCAGATGTTTAAAAAAATTGCAGTCAAAAAGTTACAGTAAGCTAAGATTAATATTAAAGAGAGAAAAATACTGTTTTGCAAATTTAGTGTAACCCGAGGGTGGTGTTTACAAATTCTACAGCAGTATATAGGAATGTTCTAGGGGTCCTTCACCTTCACTCACCACTCACTCACTGACTCACACAGAGCAACTTCTGTAAGTTCCATTCATTGTTAAGTGCCTATACAGGTGAACTTTTTCTTTTAATAATTTCTACCTTCTTTTTTTACTGTACCTTTTCTATGTTTAGATATATTTAAACATAGAAATGCCATTGTGTTGTGATTGCTTAATTGTATTCAGTAGAGTAACATGCTATACCAGTGTGTAGCCTAGGCACAATAGGCTGTAACATACGGTTTAGATGTATAGTAAACTGTATCATGTGGGTTTTTGTAAGGACATTTTATGATGTTTGCTCAGTGATGAAATTGCTTAAAGATGAATTTATCAGAATGTGTCCACCAGTCATTAAACTATGCATGACTGTAATGCTTGATGCCTGGTAAAAACTTAAAAAGTAAACCAGCAAAATTATCTTTGCATAAAGAGGTCAAATCTTCCAAAATCAGATTATTTACAATTATCTGAATATTTGAGTATGTTTTTTTAATCATGTAAATACTAATCAACTAGGAATCAATTTCCCTTCTCCATCTTTTGAATCCACCTATTTTTCTATATGTCTGCTAAAATGGCTAAGCCACGATCCCATGTAAAATTTATAATAACTCTATAAAGAGATTTTTTTTATTCATTTCAGATTAGTATGAGGGCACAGATGGTTGGGTTACATTGGTTCCATTTGTTAGGTAGAGTTCAATAAAGAGATTATTTAAATCACTGTTTCAAATTTGCAAATGAAGAACTTAAGTGCTAAGTGATAGCATTTATCTATGTTTAAGCTTAGAAATTGGAAATGCCTAGGTTTCAAATTAAGTAGTGATAGTCTCTGTTCTATAATCTGTATCTCCTGCAATTCCTTAAAGCCCTTCATTTTTTGTCACTTCTACCACAGCAGCAGACTCCTTCTGTCTTGTCCTTTACCTATGGTATACAACCAAACCAGACCAAAATCATTTAAGGACTACCCATGAATTTTCAAAAGAATGCATTTTCCAGCTTTCCC
The DNA here is from genome assembly GCA_963573935.1 of Arctocebus calabarensis. Classification (NCBI taxonomy): domain Eukaryota; kingdom Metazoa; phylum Chordata; class Mammalia; order Primates; family Lorisidae; genus Arctocebus; species Arctocebus calabarensis. The sequence goes on from CAUYON010124405.1 coordinate 4,724, forward strand.
TCATAACATCTCTTGCTCTAGATTTGACAAGTCCATGTCCTTTAAATATTACCTGAGTAACATCAGAACACTTGTAATTCTCTCTCTTCACTGTATTCTTCCTCGTCATCTTTACTCAGGTTCTCTCTCTACTGGAAGATTATTCCTTTCCCATTTTCCCTCCATGTTTTACTTCACCATTTTTTATTAAGTCATAAACACATAGATCATGCACACATTAATGCTTCTATGGGGTACAGTGTGCTGATTTTATATACAACTTGGAATGCTTACATCAGAGTAGTTAATATAGCCTTCTCCTCATTTACTTAATTATTGTGTTAAAACACTGGGAGATTTGATTGAAGGAGGGTAAATGGTGGGACCATTCCTACGGTTCATATTGCAAGAGTACATGTCAAATCTATTAAGTATAGAGTATAAATGCTTCACCATTCTTAAAGGTACAGATCAGTGTTTAACCCCTCCAGGAATTTTCATTCACATTAGTTGTCTTCTTAAGGATTCCTATATTGAGTTTTTGCATATCTCTATCATTTCTCTTAACAATTTAAATTATTATGACATTTAAATACTTTTTTTCTGCTTCAGTGGCTGTGATCATCCAGAAATAAGAAATTACCTTTTACTTTTCTCTCCATTTCCTAATTTGAGTGTCTTGCATATAGTAAGCATTCAATGAATGTTCAATGACTCAATAAAACTCACAGATAATAAAAACACAATGTCAATTTCTTACTTGCTACTTAAAATTATAATTAAAGGCCAGTCAAGTTTTCTAACAAACTGCACAAGAGGGTATATTATTCAGGATGAGCTATGGTTTGTTGCAATAGCCCACGAGACCAAAATTTTAGTGACTCACACAGTGTAAATTTGTCACTGACACATCATCCACTTTAGGTTCATAATTTTCAATAAGTGCTAGAGTTCTTGGTTAGGAGTAACTCCACGGTCCAGGATACCTTGATCCTAAGTAACTATTCCATCTCAATACGAAATCCGTTCTTTTGCTACAGTCGAAGAGAGGTACTTCAGAATTGTGTAGAGTGTTACGCTACCTTGTCCAAGAATTTTGATGCATCATGTGTATTTATATTTCAATGACTATAGCCAGTCACATTGCACAGCTAACTTGTAAGTGGACTGGAACATATACTCTTCCCTTAGATCCAGGAAGGAAAAAGAAATGAGATACTGATGCTTAGTAGTGTCTACCATAAAGAATAAATCATAATAACTTAAATACATGGGTGACCCATTCATCAAGGGAAATTTTGAAATTAGAATTTTAAATTTGTGTAAAACATCTCTACTCTCTACAGTCATCAAAGTAGTGAATTGAAGTTAATTGGAAACAGTGCCTCCTCGCTTCAGTTAATTATCAGAAATTATAACTTAACTTGCTTTTGTTTACAAAAATAATAATAATTATGGAGAATGGAAGCCTGTACATTTTCCAAGACATAACAATTTATTCATTTTATGAAACCAAAACCATCTGAGAAAAACATGCAGAGGCAACATTGTTTCAGACATTTGTAGATTCATATTACTGTGTTTTACATTATTATCCCATAGATGTACATTGAGTCATATAATAAGAAAGGGTCATATAGACTCTCTAGAGTAGCTATTTTAGGAATTTTCAAAAAATGAGATATGAAATGCTAATCACAATTCTGATACAGCTTATAAGATGGAGACTGGAAGCCTCTGCTGACTTCTTAGCCCTCAAATACCACAGGGTAGGGAGCCTGAATCTCTCCCCAGCCCACTTAATAGACACCAAACCATGGCCCTTGGCTAAGCAGTGATGTTCCCAGGAAAGCGTGTCTCCCAGATCTCTCTAGAAGTGGCTGCATGTTTATCAGGTAGTGCCTGGTCTGCAGCCAAACAGTGAAAGCTCCCTTCTGCCTTGGTGGCTCAGCCTCTGGGCACTGTTCAAAGTCACTTGCTCATTCACCCCAGGTCTCCCAAGGTAACTCAAGCAAGTGCTCAAGTCCAAGATAAAACAAACCAAAACAAAGCCCACAGGGAAGGCCTTCCCCAACTGCAAACTCTTGCCACTGCTGTAGCTGCTTCCACCCCTGCAGCCACCAGAGCCAGCTGGACTGTGGCTGATCAAAAACACTTGCTGCTTCTCCACTGCTTTGTCCTCTTCTTGGGGTCCTAAAGTCTCCTGCAGCCTCCTTGTGCTCTTGAAGGCATATCTCTGGGTAGAACCCACAAGCCAGAGGTGCCTGGAGTCTTCTCTCCCCAATCTCACCATGCCTAGTTGCAAAGACGCTGTTTCTAGTCTGCTATTTTGCTCTGCACCCTTTATCCAGATATTTTTAAAAGTTTAGTCACAAAGTTCACTCTTTGATTTGATTGCAAATCTCACCTACAAGGTATCGGGTATCATTTTATCTTTTTCCTCTGAAATTCTCATAGCATTACTCTGCCCTCCTTGTGGAATACTTTCAACTTTGTATTTGTGTTATTTCATCTAGTAGATTGAAACTTCTAATACTTACAGGTAAACTGTGGGGGAAGGAGGAGAGCAATTTTCATTTTTTTAAAGGAAAAATGAGTGATTTATATACCAACCCAAACCCCCACCTAAATTCTAAAAATGTACTAAAACACTGTGAGGCAGTACTGCATTAGAATGCTAAATTCTTAAAACATCTTTCAAATACTAATTAAGATGGCTTTTGTGTAGTGTACTGGCCTCTCTTAGCACCAGTACACTCAAGAGGCACATCCCCATTTTTGACTTTGTACATGCCTTTTAAAATGTCTAAATATGAGTGGCACCTGTGGCTCATCAAGTAGGGTGCCGACCCCATATACCGAAGGTGGTGGGTTCAAACCCCGTCTCTGCCGGGCGTTGTGGCGGGCGCCTGTAGTCCCAGCTACTTGGGAGGCTGAGGCAAGAGAATCGCCTAAGCCCAGGAGTTGGAGGTTGCTGTGAGCTGTGTGACACCACGGCACTCTACCCAGGGTGATAAAATGAGACTCTGTCTCTACCAAAAAAAAAAAAAAAAAAGTCTAAACATAACTTGGGTGGTCTAGCAATTGAATTTGTAATATAATCCTAGAAATATTTTCACACATAATAAAAAAATATCTATAGGCTGAGTACCTCTTATCAGAGGTGTTTTGGATTTCAGAGTTTTTTCAGGTTTTGGAATATTTACACTATACTTATTTGACCATATACCTAATGTGAAAATCTGAAACCAGAAATGCTAAATGAGCATCTACTTTGAGCCTCGGGTCTGTGCTCAGCGAGTTTGGATTAGGGAACATTTCAGATTTTCAGGTTTGGAATATTCAATTTGTATATCATTTGGGTATGAAATAAATATATTTTGTAAATATCACCTAAACATCGTATTGAGAGTTATGTATGTTCCATGAAGCTTTTGCATCGAAAATAAAGACATCTACCAGAAAATGTTAAACAGTGAGACTTTCTGCAGAAGTTATTTTAGCTGCAAATGACAATAACTAATGGAATAAGATAATTAGGAAAATTAGTAAAAGACTATTGGGTAACCTCATGGAATCTAAAAAGGAGTTGATCTACTAAGCCTCAGAGAAAGTTGGAATAAGAGTCAGTTTGTAGATCCCAGATACAGAAAGTCCTACACTTTCTTTTTATTGAAGGGTTATATATGCCTGCTTCAATCACCAGTCATATCCTATATAATATATAATATTATGATGTAATATGCATAACATCAAAACACTGAACTGCTGGGAGAAAGAATCTGATGGTTCTATTTGATTCAGTTGCCCACTACTGGGCAAGTCACTTATACTGAACACATCGTGAAGTGTAAACATAGCTGGTTATTGACTCCTCATATGGGTCAGGTTGATAGTTGTTAGATTTGGAAAAATTAGCATAATAATAATGCTGCTTCTATGATTTACGTCTCATTAAACTATAAATCCCTACTAAAGCTAGACTCGCACCAATTTCACAGTAGATATGTGCTGAATTCATATTGCTTCCTTCTTTTCCTAAAGATGCATAATCTATTACCTAGTTGCTACTCGAGCACAAAACTTGGAAGCATTTGTTGTGCTGTGTTTTTCATTATAGAAATTTACATAAAGCTAAATTATTCAAATGAATTTTTATACTTCTGTGATTCAAAAGCAGTGTTGATTTTATTGTTCAAGTAAAAGTAAGCTAAAGTGTTGGTGTAAGCTCCTTATAAAATTGTTAAAATAATACTGTTTGAATGACAGGCAGCAAAATGTAGCTTAACTGCTAAGAAAGAAGTTTATAATTCTTTTTTTTCCGTATTATGTTTTGAAAGATTCTAATTATACCAGTTTAGTTATCTTTGCTTCTTTAGTGGAATCTCAATTTGCACAAAAAATTATGGATGACGCCTAAAAAACATTATTTACAATATACAAACACTTGAAACAATTTAAAGTAGCTTTATTTCTTTTGGTTTTATGCTTTAAAAAATGTAAATTCATTCAAAAACACATTTAGCTAATAAATAGTGTGCTAGAGTATAGTTAGAATCAAATTTAAAGCATATCTCATCAGGAAATCTTCATTATAAGATACTCTAAAGAATATACCAAAATTATGTACCTAGAATTTATGAACACCAACTACAATATTATTACTAAAGAGGAATTTAAAAGCCTATTCTTGCCTTCCCTATCTGTCTTCTCTGACTCAGAACACACTATATTTTCAAAGTGAAATGGTTTGATTTGAATTGCAAATCTTATCACATATATAGTTTTATTCTTTTCTATCTGAATGAGTGACAGTGGCATATAAGAGTTAACAAACCTTATCCAGTTTTAAATACATTTCTGGTATTGAAAGCTAACAGAGCTGAAAGTTGAATTGGAGAAAGCTCAGCTCCTGTATTCATTCTTTTATTTGTGTTCTGAAAGGGCCTTATGGAGAAAACTTGATAGAAATGTCACGGCATTACTAAATAGATAGAAGTCCAAGGTAGGAAAATAAAGGGTTGGCTTTGCTGCTTCTTTTGTCATTTTATAAGCAGTGGATAGTGCTTTCAAAATGAGAGCCTGAGGCTATGCATGTCCTTTAATTCCTCAGACCCTGAGAAGAAGCGAGTCCATCCCTCAAGGATCCACTGAAAGAAGCCTTTACAGAAACTCCATGTTCCAAGAACACCAATCCCTTGTAAGGATGACAACAAAATGGGGGAAGAGGACTCTAAATTACAGGCATATATCCCCATATATAGGAATATCAAATACCCACAGGAGAGCTAATCTGGAAGATTATCAGCGTGATTGAATGGAAATTTATATTCTGTGATTGGTTGTGCTTGGATTTACTGGAATATAAATTCAATCTTTAAATTGTGATAGAGTGATAATTTGGTTGTCATGGGAGCTTAGTGCAACATTGCTAAAATATGGCAGTCAAGTAAGTAAAAATACTAAGAAATTCCTAGAAAAATTAGCAATTTATTTCTTATTTGAGGTGACAAAGAATTGTAGAAAAATATGGTTGTTGGCATCATGCGGTCTTGACTTTTATATCCTTTTTTTTTTTTCCTATCCAAGATAGAAAGTTGAAGTGGGTGAATTTATATCCATCCCTACTCACTCACTTCTAACTTTCTACCTCGGACAGATTAGTAAACTTTTGGGCTTCAGTTTCTGCCTTTGTTAAATGAGGATAGTAATATGGACTATACTGAGCCCTCTCGAGATTAATGACATGAGTAAAGCATCAGTACAATTAAACTCTCAGTAGGAATTAATTTCTTTATCCTCATTAAAATTAATTTGGCTCTAATGTGAATGGTTGCATTTATTTTGAGTTTTTTTAACTGATGATAATTATAGAAGGTTATTCTAGTGCTGCCATTTAGAATAATTAAAAATGATTAATCATGTCTTTTGGTAGAGCATTAATTGTTAGTGATTAAGTAAAAACAAAGATTTGGAGCTCAATTCATAGGCAGAATAAATAGACGTATGTTGCTCCTCATTTTTTCTTTAATCAGTGAACCTAAAGAAGCAGAATAGAATATTATACATTTGTACTATAATATGAAAATATCTAAAAATACAGCATCCTTTTGCCTAATAGTGTAATGCTGCTGTTGCTAATGGGGTGATAAAATATTTTAGATTGAGAACACCTATGTTTTTAAAGGGTTAAAATGTTAAGAAAGAAAATAAATACTGTAAACATTAGCTCTAAAATTTAAACAAAATAGTACCTGCAAACAAGTAACTATATGTCTGTCTTTTCCTGGGACATTCCTGAATTACATTTCAAATGTTAGTGATACGAGTAATAGGATCTGCTTTACTTTCAAAAGAGCACTGCTATTATGATTATATTAAGAAAATGTAATTTTATTTTTAAGCTGATTTTAGATGAACTTTTAAGTATGAGTAAAAATCAAGATTCAATAAAATAATGTTGAAGTCAACTGTATTTAAAAATCTATTGTGTGAAAAAATATCTCGAACAAAGTCAATAGAAAAATGAAAACCTGGAAAAACTATTTACAACATATATCACAGATACAGAAATATATAAAGAACTCTTTAAAAAATGAAAAAAGAAGACCAAATCCCCAGTTGATTCAAAGGACAAAATAAAGTTTAATAGCAAACAGATATGCAAAACAACTTTAAATATATTATAACTTAATTACTTTCATTCTTTAAAAATGGATAATGAGGCTCGGCGCCTGTGGCTCAACGGGCTAAGGTGCCAGCCATGTACACCTGAGCTGGCGGGTTCGAATCCAGTCCAGGCCCGCCAAACAACAATAATAGCTGCAACAAAAAAATGGCCGGGCGTTGTGGCGGGCGCCTGTAGTCCCAGCTACTTGGGAGGCGGAGGCAAGAGACTCACTTGAGCCTGGGAATTGGAGGTTGCTGTGAGTTGTGATGCCACAGCACTCTATCCAGAGTGACAGCTTGAGGCTCTGTCTTAAAAAAAGAAATAAATAAATAAGGATAATGAAAACTATCCCAAGATATCACTTTTCACCTATGAAATTAGTAAAAAATACAAAAACCTGGCACCATACTGTTGGTAAAGCTGTGAAGAAACAGACACTCTCTCTCTCTCTCTCTTTTTTTTTTTTTTTTGTAGAGACAGAGTCTCACTTTATCGCCCTGGGTAGAGTACCAAGGCATCACACAACTCACAGCAACCGCCAACTCCTGGGCTTAGGCGATTCTCTTGCTTCAGCCTCCCAAGTAGCTGGGACTACAGGCGCCTGCCACAACGCCCGGCTATTTTTCTGTTTTGCAGTTCGACCGAGGCTGGGTTTGAACTCGCCACCTTTGGTATATGGAGCCGGCGCCCTGCTCGCTGAGCCACCGGCGCCGC
>CAUYON010124406.1:0-26963 GCA_963573935.1 Arctocebus calabarensis
AATAGCTGGGGTTGAACATGAACTAGTGGGCCATCCATTATGAGTCCTACAATATGGTTGTCAATAGAAAACAGGAATGGGTTATAGCCTTCATATGAAAGCTATGAATTAGTTTCATAGTAGGGCTGAGTACATTGGATAATTTTTCTTCCATTCTTGAGATACTTTGCTAAGAAGAATATGTTCCAGCTCCATCCATGTAAACATGAAAGATGTAAAGTCTCCATCTTTCTTTAAGGCTGCATAATGTTTCCTGGTGTACATATATCACAATTTATTAATCCATTTGTGGGTCGATGGGCACATGGGCTTCTTCCATGACTTAGCAATTATGAATTGGGCTGCAATAAATATTCTGGTATAAATATCTTTGTTATAATGTGCTTTTGGTCTTCTGTATATATACCTAGTAGATGATTTAGGAGATGGAATGGCAGTTCTATTTTTAGATCGCTAAGTATTCTCGAAACATCCGTCCAAAAGGAATGTATTAGTTTGCATTCCCACCAGCAATGTAGAAGAGTTCCCTTTTCTCTACATCCACACCAACATCTCTGGTTTTGGGATTTTATGATATGGTCTAATCTTACTAGAGTTAGATGATATCTCAAAGTAGTTTTGATTTGCTTTTCTCTGATGATTAAGGATGGTGAGCATTTTTTCATGTGTCTGTAGACGATGCACCTGTCTTCTTCAGAGAAGTTTCTCTTCCAGTCCCTTGCCCACCCTGAGATGGGATCACTTGTTCTTTTTTTGCTAATACATTTGAGTTCTCTGTGGATTCTGGTTACTAAACCTTTGTTGGAGGCATAACCTACAAATATCTTCTCCCATTGTGAGGGCTGTCTGCTTGCTTTTTTACTAAGATAATGCTATGAATGCTATGCTAACAGGTTTGATGAAAATATTTCAGATTGTATATGAAACAAGCACATTGTACCCTATGAGTGCATTAAGGTACACAAGTATGATTTAATAAAAAATATTTTTAAAAGAAAAGAAAAGAAAATGGGAATGACATGACACAAATGGTTGGAATAAATATAAGGGATGAAGGACAATCAGTGGACCTCAGTGATAAGTTTCAGATTTTAAAACTAATGATTAAGCATTAACAATATATTTTTTGTTAGAAGATCATATTTAAATCATTCTTAGTTTTCATTTGAATTATAGGACTTTTATGAAAAATGGCTGAAGAAGTTATATCAATGATTTCTAAAAACACCAGAAATGTTTCAAAGAAGAGGTGATAATTAAAGACTGAGAGATCATTTAACTGGGTATGTGAGAGCGGGGTAGGGCATTTCAGTATCAGGAAACTACAGGGTAAAAAATTTTCCTTTTTCTCTATAAAGCTGAGGTCTACATCTTCTCTTCTGTAAGAACTGAAGCCACCTTTACAGTCAGAGAGACAATAGAATTCATCATAAATTCTTTATAGTTACATTTGTATATTAATTATGTATTTATAAAACACTTATTGACAAGCTGTTTCCTCTGATGTGGAGCATAAAACCTATTGTGGTAGTAAGAGCAAGAATTAAGGATTAAAATACCTATTATTTTTCACATGCTAACAATTTCTATCAAGAAAAATACATTAGTATTAGAAATGAGTACAGCTGATACCTCATTCATCATGGAACCTATGAGGTTGAGTCTTAGGGATGAAATTATGAAACTCTGTTGACTGATATAAATGAATAGACACTATCTGAGATTATTATTAATGAGTGTATAGCTGCAGCTATGGATTTGGAGAGTTGAAGATTTGGGATTTTTATGTCTGAATGAAGACATGCTTTTCTCTTGAGTAACCCTAACATGGGACTATAGATGTCAGGATGATGGATGAACACTATAGGTCCTCAGCTCTTCCTTGTCCTCAGCCTATGCCCTTAAGGGTTCTAGAAGGGGAAAGTTCTATCCCTGATCAGAATCTATTTTTTTTCTGTAATATTTGACATTATTAGACTAGTTTAATCATTCTCAATGTTTGTTGCATAGGAAGTTTATGAAAAATACAATGTGTTTAGCCTTGACAATTTATATTTTAGTATAATCGGGATGTGGTGAAATTCAGGAATCTGCATTTTCAACAACATCAAGGTGATTATTATTCAAGAGCTCAACAGAACACAATTGCACAAATATCAGTATAGTTGTTCCCATTCCCAACACAACAAATTAGATTGAAGAGTGATTTGCCTGAGGTGAACTAGTAGAACTGATATCAGAATCAGATTTCAGTATCTATCTCAAATAAAACTTTGAGTTTGGCTGCCACATGGAACACAATGCCCAGAAAGCCTGCCAGATGACTTCCAGGATTTCATAGAATTGAATGAGAGTGGGAAGATATCCTTGAATGAGTGTAGGAAGATATCCTTAAATATTTGCCAGGGCATAAGCCTGTCTTATTTTATTTTATTTTATTTCATTTTTATGTTAGACTGGGTTTTGCTCTGTTACTCAGCTCACTGCCACTTCAAGTCACCTTCCTGCCTCAAATTCCTGAATAGCTGGGACTATAGGCACACAACGCCGTACCTAGCTAATTTTTCTATGAAATTTAGAGATGGGATCTTGCTATGTTGCTTAGTCTGGCATCAAACTCCTGGCCTCAAGTGATCTTCCCACCTCTGTCTCCCAAAGTGCTAGGATGCACGAGGTATTGCACACCTGGCACCAATCTTCACTTTTATTTCCTGGAGGCTACCCTTGGAGGGACTGGGCAGAAATCATAACTCTGGTGTTAACCAACCTGTGTAAAACAGGATTTTTTGATCTATTTCTTTTAGGTTTATATAATGATTTCCTACTTAAAGGATCAGAAGTGATCTTTAGGAAATATAAAATAGCCCTGTTTTTATCTTTAAACACAAGTCTAAAGGAATTTCAAATATTTTACATTTTTGTGTTTAAAAATTTAAAAATTCAGGTCAAAAGTATCATATTCACAAATTCAATAATGCTGAATGTCTTTTTATCCACATTATAAAGTAAAATGTTCATTCTGAAGTAGTACTTAATGCAACTGTCTTAGCCACATGTTCTGTCTTTAAGATGATTAGGCTACACAAATAAAATGTTTATATGTTGAGTATTTGGCACTTCTTTCTTCCTTATGGTGAGAAACTTATCAGCATCTTTATTTTTGATAGGGCACAGGAGTCACAACTTATACATTTTAATAATATTTGTGTAACTAAAAAGCCATATTTGTACCCTCTAACTTGGCTAGCTTCAGCGGTGATTTCTGAAGTGTTTTTATGCCTTTAAGATTTGATCTCAAATACATGTTCAGAGAAGTACATGTATTGTTATAGATCAAAGTTTTACTAAGTTAGCAATGTTTACAGTCTTCTTTTTCTTTCTATATAATCTCAGAAAGTCCACTAATTCTTTATTTTCTCCTTTCACTTTCAAAGATGGAAACTTTGAAAATAAGGTTATATTAATTAAAATAATGTTAAGACTCAGTTGAGATAGTAGTTTGTATGATTTGGACTTTGATTTTACCAGTGCAATGCACATAAACACTAACAATACAAGGTCTTATGTATCGATCTGCTTTCAAATTCTCTTCATTTATAATACTTTAGAATCCCCAGGTGTATTCTTTTAGAATGCATAAAAGCTAGGATGCAAATATCCAAAAGCATTTTCTTCAACATAAAATTTGAGGCAAGACAATCATTTAGAGTATTCTTCTGAACTAATTATTAAATAATTGGAAGTTTATATGAATTTGAAAATTATTTTTTTAATTTAATTAACTTATTGACTTTAGCTCACATTTTCATAAGTAGTAGAGAACCTTATTAGATAATTTTTAAAACTTAGACTAAAAAAATTGAACAAGATTAAAAATATAAAATGAAAGTCAAAATGAATGAGCTGGCCAAAATTTTGACATTAATCAGTAATCCCATTCTATTCTATTCTAAAAACAGAATAGTTGTTTAGGAAAAGCTCATTTCTGGTTAAAAAACACATAGAAACAAATACACTGATGTTCTTAACTGTGTGAGAACAGTGTGTGTAAAATTTGTAAAAGTAGCCTTAAAATAAAATGCAAAAATGCAGTATTAAAAAAAAGCAAAAATAAAAAAAAGTTGGTATAGGTTAATGAATAATTTTCCAAGGCCAGGTCTAAGTTTGTTAGTAATTATTCTTCATAGCGTCCTTCAGTATAAGACCCAACTAGATATTATGACCTGTATTCATCTTCTTACCAGTTTTAATTTAAGAATTTAAACTCATGGATGTTGAGATTACAACTGACGAATGAGCATGATTCTATTATATGAAGTTTTATAACATAAAAGATGAATCTATTATGATTTAATTTAGAAACATGGTTGCCTGGTTGAAGTTTCAGGGAAAGACTGAGAAAGCTGTGAAGGAACTTTTAGGTTGATAGAATATGTATATAAGTATTTGCCAAAACACAACAAACTGGACTAAAAATGGGTACATTTTAACACTTGTAAAGCATAGTCAATAAATTGACTTAAAATCATAATTCCATGTGCACTAATTTATACTTGAATTACTTTCTACCATGATACACTGTATTTCCATATGTAAAATATTATGTTGTATTTATTTATTTTATCCTCTTTATATTTAAAGGACAGAGACAGTTTTTGTCTTGTTTATCAGTTTCATAAAATCAGTTTACCTGATTCATAATTCACATTCAAAAATAGTTTCAAATAAAAATAGAGTTTAAGATGCTAAGAATTCCATTTTCATTGACAAGCCTGAAATATTTGAGCTCACAAAGTTTCTTTATTTAGAAATTAGGATACTATTCACGTCCAGAGACTTAACTTCAAAGGTCCCTGATTCCCAGGGGAGTGAGACATTTTTGGTACTGTGGCTGCACAGCTTTATGTATAACTATGTACATACACTGCATTGAGGTGGGTGTTAATGACTTTTATTGTTAGCTTAATAAAATAGGTCTATGACATTGTAATTCTACTTACATACAGATTATTCTACAGTTAGTTTAAAAATATTTCTATCATTAGTTTGTACATTACTGATAAAATTTTGATTATTTTTATTTGACAATGACATGAACAAAATTTAAAGCTGAATTCAGTGGTACCCTAAATATTACCATGCCATCCACCTTTCCACCATGTAGGGAACTGTCCTACCTTTTCAAACGAACAAAGAATGATGCATTTGTAGGGTCTCCTGGAGACTATTGTAGACTAAAGAGCTGGTCTATCCCATGAGTAACTTCAAAACTAAACCTTAGCCTTGGAGAAGCAATATGAAATTCCACAGGCCTCCAGGGAACTCATGAGTATTTTAAACTGCCTTCGTTTTGGTTTTACCATTTCTAAAATAAGGAAATCAAACTTATATTTAAAAGAGCTTTGTTTTAAAAGATTCAAGTCTAAGTGTCTGTGACTCTGTGATCACCATAGACTTTTTAAAAAAGAACCGTCTGACAACCAAAATATGAGATGACATTTGAAGAATGAAATTAACTTTTATAAATTTAAGATGATGTGGTAATGTGTTTTAGAAAAACTTACTTTCCAATTTTATTTCCAAAAATTTATGTATGTCTCCAATGAATATGCAAGAAATATCTAGAAAAAATGGCCCATTGAAGTGATCTCTCTCTATGTCACTGATACTATGTAGTAAGAACAATTATGACATCTTTGATCTTATATTTCTTCCAGCATAATACCTACAATGTAGGTATTAACATCTCAATAGGTATTCATCTCTGTTATAGGAGAGGTCATAATAGAGAAGATATCTGTCATTGTCAATTCTGCTATTAGATCGAAATTAACCATATATGTAAATATTTCATATTATACACAAGAAATTTTTTAAAGCCTTTTCTTTTAATACATATTGCTTTGACCCCAAAGTTTCTCTGTCATGTATTTGTGTCAGGTTTTCAGTATTAATAACTTGTGCACACAAAAAAATATTTCTTATCTTGTGCAATATTGAGTACCTCATTAATTATTCAAGAATTTGTAGATCTAGTTACAAGATCAAAAATGTCATTAATCATTAATACTGCTTGCTTAAATGCATTAGAATAAGCATTTACTTCTCACAATAGAAACATGAAATAAATAGACAACCCTTGTTTAAAAAATACTCTATCATTTAATTCATTTAAAAGATAGTTTGTGTTTAGTTTTTAACCTGTACTTTATCAGAGGGATATTGCCTTTGTTCTAATGAATCAATATAAATCAGTATTTCAATTATTTTTTAACTTTTTATATATACTCATATGTTGAAATAATGTCTAAATATAATGTCTTTAGTATATTTTTCAAAAAAAGGAGATACAGTGATCCTCTTAATAGTCTATAAATATGTGAACACTGTAAATAGAATTAAAAAGTTGAGAACTTGAAGGCTATGATTTGGAAGCTGAATGAAGTGAAAACTGATGTATGCATAAAGCATTAGAAGAAAGGAACGTTGGTCAAATTTAGGCCACATGCCTCCTTTTTTATTAATAGATGAGGAAACTTAGATCCAATGGCAATGTGACTAGTTTAATGTTACTAGTTGACACATGTAAAGTAAAATAAGAGCTAATGATAGAAATAAAATCCCATGCTCCTTGGCAGTAAACTGTGAAAGCATTACGTTATTCTACAAACTGGATAATATAACTTCAAACCTACTCTGCTTGAATTGTATAATTATCTAAAATTACTTTGCTTACAAAAACACAGCCTCAGGGTAAATTGTTTTGCCCTTTTCTAGAAGTATAATTTATGCTTCTTACATGCCAAGCCTGAGACAATGAAAGCACAGGGTTCCTTATGACCACCTGAAAGAAATCTTTTGCAGTTTAATAAAACTTCAATTGAGTTATCCTACTTTTATGTGCACAGCAATAGGACAATACAAAAATGTCGTTTTGAAATATCTGTTAAGATGTGTTATTTAAAAATCACTTTCTCATTAGGTCAATTATAGGAATAATGAAGTCTACGTGATTTATAAGATACTGAACAATTTGAGTTTCTAGAAAAATCACGAGACTGAATACGATTCTGGGAAAAACTAATGAATAAAGACTGTTATTTTCTCCAGTCTCTTTACGGCACTTTTCTCACTGATTCATACTGGTAATGGGTTTCTCAATGGCATTTCTCCTGATTATGAAACCCACTCCATTCCCTCTATAATATCCAGCAGCTATTAAAGATTCTAAAGCACATTCCTAGGTAACTGCAGATCTCCTAGAAGACAGTGAGAGTCAAAAAATGAAGGAAACTTTTTAGAATTCCAACACCGTTATGATTTTTAAAAAAAAGGAACAAAACTTACACAGATGTAAAAAAAAAAACCCTACACAGATGTAGATAATAGATGACAGATTTTTAAAATCACATAACTCAAACTGTGTGAAGAAGAAAAAGTAAATTAACAGAATATTAGTAGCATAAAGACAGGCCCTAGAAAAATTTTCATGAGGTATCTTTGCAAAAAAAGAAAAACCTGGTTTGGGGCAGTATCTGTGGCACAGTGAGTAGGGCATGGGTCCTATATACCGAGGGTGGTGAGTTCAAACCCAGCCCCGTCAAACTGCAACAAAAAAATAGCGAGGCATTGTGGCGGGCACCTGTACTTCCAGATACTTGGGAGGCTGAGGCAAGAGAATCACCTAAGCCCAAGATTTGGATGTTGCTGTGAGCTATGATGTCACAGCACCCTACTGAGGATGATAATGTAAGACTCTTTCTCAAAAAAAAAGAAAGAAAGAAAGAAAGAAAGAAAGAAAGAAAGAAAGAAAGAAAGAAAGAAAGAAAGAAAGAAAGAAAGAAAGAAAGAAAGAGAGAAAGGAAGGAAAGAAAGAAAGAAAGAAAAGACTGGTTTGTAAAAAAGAACTAGAGAGAACCTCGAGGAAGGGCCAATGTGTTATACATCTTTTCTGTAAGATACATAGAGAGCATCTTAAGATATAGCTTATTTAAGTTAGAAACAAGTCCTTACAATGAGAAATAAGGAATTAATGCTAAATTCTCTTTAAAAGGAAACAAATAGAAAATCACCTTAGTAAAATATTCAAAGTTATTATGAAACTAATAAAACATATAAGACTTTGTCATATTTTAAAGTACTTACCAAATTTCTCAGCAAAGTGTTCACTTGTTAGCATAAAAAGTTATGTAAGTTGCTTTGGATCATTTCTTTACTTGTGACATAGTTATATTTTAGTATGGAAACTGAAAAAGCATTTCCTCAATGCATTTTCTTTCCTAATTGCGTTGTGTGTTATCAGTGCATAAATCATTGACACGGGATAAAAGAACCATCTCTTTTATTTTTGTAATTTCTATCAGGCACCAGCAAAGATAATGAAAATCCTTTCTTTGACTAATTAGAAATTACCAACTTCATAAACTTAGTTACTACTAGGTATTGAGTATGTAAAGTTCAGGTTTCTGTCCTTTTTTTGCTATCAGAAATCATCTCATCACCCTTTTCTTTTTTTTTTCTTTCCTTATGAAGGAAAGGGAAAAAAGTCTCCACAGGTCTCCAATGTAGTCTGAAAAATAGAAGCCCTCAGGTAATGAGTTCAAAACATGTGAATTAGATATCTCTAATTTATTTTTGCTTGGGAATCAGAAGTTATTTTTCCTATATATCAAAGTTTCATAGAAACTTTACATTTTCCATTTGTTCAGTGAAATTTTCCATTTTTATTTGACGGATAATTAAAATAAGTAGATTTCAAGCTTTTACTGCCTGCTTTATTGTAATATCTAATGACAAGATTGCTGAATTCTAATAGTGTGCTGAGAACTGGGGATTAACCAACTGCAGTGATGATAAATAACAAAAGATAATGTCCACTGGATAAGGAGATCCTATGAGTTTTTGCTAAATGTACTCAGTATGCAATGGCTCACTAGCTCAGCTTTAGTCTGCCAGTTTCCCTGGACAGTGGGGCTGGATAATTGGCACTGCTGGTTACCTTCAGAACCATTACCTGTCAATTCCCAGGTCTCCTGGTAGCAGGCAAGAGTGTTTCTTGTACACGGTTGTTATCAAACTAGTAAGTAAAATCTAGAGGATTAGAGTGTGTCTATAAATTAAATCATAGACATTCACACCCAGAGGAAATTAGAAGGCATGGCATTTCTTCATTTATTTTGAACTGAGAGGAAGAAAAAATGTGCTTACTGAGCAAATCCCTCTGAAAACTTTCCTTTTATGTGCTGCAGAGAGTTTACGTTCGGCAAAGGAGTAATGTTACTCAGACTTTTAAAACACCTCTATTCAGGCATCGCCTAAGAAGATAATGGAACGAGGCTTCATTTTACAATCAATATTCTTGTTAAAAGACATTACGGCTTCATGGAACTCAGTTGAAACAACTCCTCAGAAAAGTAACTCAAGAAGAGCAGATACCTGACTGGCTCTTTTTCTTTCTCTTAATTTAAGACAGAAACATCAAAGTTGCAAGCCCTCAAGCAGTGGCAAAAGTCAAGTACAGCCTTTAGACTACAAAGCAAGCTTTATAAATTACTAACTTTCCAACTGTAGCATCAAGCCAGCTTCTATGTAAAGCTGCAAATATTAATCAGTAGGATGATTTAAAATTTATAAAAAGTATTTAAAATAGTATTCTAAAGTTCCAAAAAACACGTATATTTAGTTTTTCTAATTTAGAACTATTAACCATTAGCAAACGCTGATGTAGGGAAATGTGACATCGATAGCATCACTGGAGTAACTTCAGCTTTATTCATGGCTTGAATTTTCAGAATCAAAGCAGCTCGTGTACTCAGGAGAGTTCCCACTCTGCTAGCAAATCATAACCATATGCCACTTGGGTGGCTACATGTGGCATGCCTGGCGATGTGAATATTTTTCCAAGTATAGGGGGAAGGCATGTTTCCTCTTCCTGTGAATGTTTCTGAGTACCTACAATTTCAGTACTCTTGCCATCTCTTTGGGGTCATTAGACTTAATCCAATAACAGCTTTCCTTTTTTACTGCTTAAGTAGCATGTCTGGGAGGAATAGTGTTCCTCACTAAAAGAAGCCTTGGATCACTTCCTTCCAGGCTCACTGCCCTCTTTATATGATTTGTCTGAATTTAGACAGTGTCACTAAATTGCTTTATCTTCAGATATGTCACATATTTCTAAGAGCAGCTCTCTTGATGATTTTCCAGATAGTAAGCATCACTGAATAGCTACACATCACATAAGATTCTTGGCGTCTTTTTCTTTTCACAAAAATAATCTTTTTGGAATCCAGGTGACCAGTGAAGGGTTAACTTTCTACATATTATTTTCCTGTACATTACTACTCTTTTTTGGATATGAAAGTGGATATTGACTTCATAAATTCAATACTACTTGACGTTGATTGACAGGGAAGGTGATTTGCCCAGGACTTGGGGAGTGAAAGTTGTACAAAAGAATTAAATAGACTTTCCCTAAGCTTCTATTTTTTTTTTTTGTTCCATGTAACTAGATACTTCTAAGACTAGCATTGCCAACCCCGTGTTCCATTGAATTAAAGTAAATTTAGATGTTTACTATAACAGGCCTGAAAAACACATATCTTGGGTTTTTCTAAACAAAATATTTATATTTTAAGAGATAGCTTTTATAATATTACTTAATGAGAAAATTTGAAAAGTTTATCAATCTGGGTTTCTTGTACAAATACTACCATGTTAGGGGAGTAGGAATAGGGTTTCAATGTGGTAGCAGAAATTTAGAAGAAAAACTGACTTTTTTTCTTTTCTTTCTTTTTTTGTATTATGACTTTTTTTTTAGTGTTTGGGATTTATTGAGGGTATAAAGAATTAGATTACACTGATTGCACTTGCTAGATGAAGTCCCTATTATAATTATGTCCTGCCCCCAAGAGGTGTGCCATACACCATGACCCACATTTCCCCTCCTGCTCCTCTCTTCCTGCTCCTCCCTACCCCCTCTTGTATTAGATCATATACTGGCTTCATATTAGAATTGAGTACATAGGATTCTCACTTTTTCATTCCAGTAATGCTTTACTAAGAAGAATGTGTTCCATCTCCATTCAGGTTAATACAAAAGATGTAAAGTTTCTATCTTTTTTAGTGGCTGAATAGTATTCCATGGTGTACATATACCATAGCTTGTTAATCCATTCCTGGGTTGGTGGACATTTAGGCTGTTTCTACATTTTGGCAATTATAAATTGAGCTGTGTTACACAGTCTAGTGCAAATGTCCTTTTGATAAAGACTTTTTTTTTTTTCCTTCTGGGTAGATGCCTAGTAATGAGATTGCAGGGTCAAATGGGAGGTCTAATTTGAGTTGGTTTAGGATTCTCTATATTTCTTTCCACAAAGGTTGTATTAGTTCACAGTCCCACCAGCAGTGTAAAGGTGTTCCCTCTCTCCATATTCATTCCAGCATCTGCAGCTTTGAGCCTTTGAGATGTGGGCCATTCTCACTGGGGTTAGGTGATATCTCAGGGTAGTTCTGATTTGCATTTCTCTGATGATTAGGGACTATGAGCATTTTTTTCATTTGTTTGTTAGCCATATGTCTGTCTTCTTTAGAGAAGGTTCTATTCATCTCTCTTGCCCAGTGATATATGGGAGTGTTGCATCTTTTTTTGTTGATTAAATTGAGTTCTCTAAAGATTCTAGTTATGAAGTTTTTGTCTAATTCATTTTATGCAAACATCGTTTCCCATTCTGAAGGTTGTTGTTTCCTTAGATGTACAGAAGCTTTTCAGTTTAATTAAGTCCATTTCTTTATTTTTGTTGTTGCAATTGCTAAGGAAGTTTTCTCCATAAAATCTGTCCCCAGGCTCAGATCTACAAGTGCTTTTCCCCTGCACTTTCTTCAAGGCATTTTATTGTTTTGTGGTTTAGATTTAAATCTTTTATCTTTTTTTAAGTTTATTTTTTAATATTAAATCATCATTGTGTACATTAGTGCAGTCATGGGGCACAATGTGCTGACTTCATATACAATCTGAAATATTTTCATCAAACTGTTTAACATATCCTTCATGGCCTTTTAATCACTATATGAAGACATTTGTATTCTGCACTTAGTAAGTTTTGCCTGTACCCTTCTAAGATGCACCGTAGGTGTGGCCCCACCAAATACCCTTCCTCCACCCCAACCTCCCCCCTCCCCTCCTCTCCCTTGCCCCTTTCCCTGTATTCTTGTGCTATAATTGAGTTTTGGCCTTCATATGAAAACTATAAATTAGCTTCATAGTAGGGCTGAGTACATTGGATATTTTTTCTTCCATTCTTGAGATACTTTGCTAAGAAGAATATATTCCAGCTCCATCCATGTAAACATGAAAGAGGTTAAGTCTCCATCTTTCTTCAAGGCTGCATAGTATTCCATGGTATACATGTACCACGATTTATTAATCCATTTGTGTGTCGATGGGCACTTGGACTTCTTCCACAACTTAGCCATTATGAATTGGGCTTCAATAAACATTTTGGTACAGATATTTTTATTGTGATGTGATTTTTGGTCTTCTGGATACATACCTAGTAAAGGAATTATAGGATTGAATGGCAGGTATATTTTTAGATCTCTAAGTATTCTCCAGACATCCTTCCAAAAGGAATATATTAGTTTGCATTCCCATCAGCAATGTAGAAGTGTTCCCTTTTCTCCACATCCACACCAGCATCTCTGGTTTTGGGATTTTGTTATGTGAGCTAATCTTACTGGAGTTGGATAATATCTCAAAGTAGTTTTGATTTGCATTTCTTTGATCATTAAGGATGGTGAACATTTTTTCATGTGTCTGTAGGCAGTGCACCTGTCTTCTTCAGAGAAGTTTCTCTTCAAGTCTTTTGCCCACCCTGAGATGGAATCACTTGTTCTTTTCTGGCTAATACGTTTGAGTTCTCTGTGGATTCTGGTTATTAAACCTTTGTCAGAGGCATACCCTGCAAATATTTTCTCCCATTCTGAGGGATATCTGCCTGCTACACTTACTGTGTTCTTAGCAGTGCGGAAGCTTTTTAGTTTGATCAGGTCCCAGTAGTATATTTTTGATACTGCTTCAATTGCCTGGGGAGTCCTCCTCAGAAAAAATTCACCCAGGCCAATTCCTTCACGAGTTTTCCCTGCACTTTTTTCTAGGATTTTTATAGTTTCGTGTTTTCAGTTTAAATGTTTGATCCAGTGAGAGTCTATCTTATTTAATGGTGAAAGGTGTGGGTCCAGTTTCAGTCTTCTGCAGGTCACCAGCCAGTTCACTCAGCACCATTTGTTAAATAGGGAATCTTTTCCCCACTGAAAAGAATTGACGTGTCAAAGATCAAATAGCGGTAAGTAGCTGGGTTCATGTCTTGGTTCTCTATTCTGTTCCATACATCTATCTCTTTGTTTTTATGCCAATAGCATGCTGTTTTGATCACTATCAATTTGTAGTACAGTCTCAGGTCTGGTAGCATGATTTCTCCTGCTCTGTTTTTATTTCTGAGTAATGTCTTGGCTATTCCAGGTTTTTTCTGATTCCATATAAAAGGAAGTATTATTTTTTCCAGGTCTTTAAAATACGACAATGGAGCTTTAATAGGAATTGCATTAAAATTGTATATTGCTTTGGGTAGTGTAGACATTTTGACAATGTTGATTCTTCCCATCCATGAACAAGGTATGTTTTTCCATTTGTTGACATGTTCAGCTATTTCTTTTCTTACAGTTTCATAGTTCTCTTTATAAAGATCTTTCACATCCTTTGTTAGATAAACTTCCAAATATTTCATCTTCTTTGGTACTACTGTGAAAGGGATAGAGTACTTGATTGTTTTTTCAACTTAATTATTATTGCCATATATAAAGGCTACAGATTTATAAGTGTTGATTTTGTAGCTTGAGACACTCCTATATTCCATGATCACTTCTAAAAGTTTCATAGTAGAATCCCTAGTATTTTCCAGATATACTATCATAACATCTGCAAAGAGTGAAAGTTTAATCTCTTCTGATCCTATGTCGATACCTTTGATTGCCTTTCTTCCCTAATTGCAGTGGCTAAAACTTCCATTACAATGTTGAAGAGCAATGGAGACAATAGGCAGCCTTGCCTGGTTCCTGATCTAAGTGGAAATGATTTCAATTTAACTCGATTCAATATGATATTGGCTATGGATTTGCTGTAGATGGCCTCTATTAGTTGAAGAAATGTCCCTTTATACCAATTTTCTTAAGTGTTCTGATCAGGAAGGGATGCTGGATATTATCAAAAGCTTTTTCTGCATCAATTGAGAGAATCATATGGTCTTTATTTTTTAATTTGTTTATGTGTTGAATTATATTTATGGATTTATGTATATTGAACCAGCCATGAGATCCTGGGATAAAGCCCACTTGGTTGCAGTATATCATTTGTTTGATGTGTTGCTGGATTCTTTTTGTTAGGATCTCATTGAATTGAATATTTTTGCATCAATGTTCATTAATGATATTGGTCTGTAGTATTCTTTTCTTGTTGGGTCTTTTCCTGGTTTAGGGATCAAGGTGATATTCGCTTCATAGAATATGTCGGGTAGTATTCCATCTTTTTCTATATTTTGGAAAAGGTTGAGTAATATAGGTACTAGTTCTGCTTTAAATGTTTGGTGGAATTCTGATGTGAAGCCATCTGGTCCCAGGCTTTTCTTTTTGGGGAGATGTTGTATAGTTGATCCTATTTCAGAACTTGATATCAGCCTGTTCAAAATTTCCACTTCATTCAAGGTAAGTATAGGAAGGTGGCGGGCTTCCAAGTATTGGTCAATTTCCTTCAGATTTTCATATTTCTGACAGTAAAGTTTCTTGTAATATTTGTTAAGGATTTTTTGAATTTCTGAGGGGTCTGTTGTTATTTTGTCTTTACTATTTCTGATTGATGAAATGAGAGATTTTACTCTTTTTTTCCTGATTAGGTTAGCCAAAGGTTTATCTATTTTATTGACCTTTTCAAAAAGAACCAACTTTTTGATTTATTGATGTGTTGTATAATTCTTTTGTTTTCAATTTCTTTTATTTCTGCCCTGATTTTGATTTCTTTTCTTCTGCTGGGTTTGGGGTTGGAATGTTCTTCCTCTTCCAGTTGCTTGAGGTGTCCCATTAAATTGTTAACTTCCTCTCTTTCTGTTGTCTTCAGGAGGGCTTGCAGTGCTATAAATTTCCCACTTAGGATTGCCTTTGCAGTATCCCAGAAGTTCTGATAATTCATATCTTCATTGTTGTTTTGTTCCAAAAAATTGGCAATTTCCTTCTTAATCTCGTCTATGACCCATTTATCATTCAGCATAATGTTATTTAGCTTACAAGTTTCTGTTTGAGTATGCAGATTCCTGTTATTGTTGAGTTCAACTTTTAATCCATGGTGGTCCGAGAAGATGCAAGGAATAATTTCTATTCTTTTAAATTTGCTGTGGTTAGATTTGTGACTTAAGATGTGATCAAGTTTGGAGTATGTTCCATGGACTGATGAGAAGAATGTGTATTCAGTTTTAGTAGGATGAAATGTTCTGTAGATGTCTGTTAAATCCAGATAAATTTAAATCTAAAATTTCTTTACTTAGCTTCTTATTGGAGGATCTATCCAACACTGCTAAAGGAGTATTAAATTCCTCAACTACTATAGAGCTGGAGGAAATCATTTTGCTCATGTCTATTAGAGTTTTTCTTATAAATTGAGGTGCATTCTGGTTGGGTGCATAAATATTAACAATTGAAATCTCATCATATTGAGTATTACGTTTAATGAATATGAAATGACCACCCTTATCCTTCCTTATTTTGGTTGGTTTAAAGCCTATTGTATCTGCGAATAAGATTGCAACAACTGCTTTTTTCTGTTTTCCCTTTGCCTGGAATATAGATGACCATCCCTTCACCTTGAATCTATATTTATCTTTTAAGGTAAAATGAGATTCTTGTATGCAATGGATACCTGACCTGAGTTTTTATATCCAGCCAGCCAACCTATGCCTCTTTAGAGGACAATTTAAACCGTTCACATTAATTTAAAATATTGATAAATCTGTAGAAATTCTAGTGGACATTTTTAATCCTTTTATTGCTGTGGAAGTTGGAATTTGTCAAGAAGTTTTTGGGTAAGAAAACTTTTATGGTGGAGCATTATGCTGCTAATTGTGGAGGATAGATTTGAGAATATCCGGGAGAGCTGGTTTAGTTATCGCAAATTTCTTCAACATGTGGATGTCATTAAAGTATTTAATTCCTCCATCTTAAATGAAACTCAGTTTAGCTAGATACAGGATCCAGGGTTGAAAGTTATTTTGTTTTAGGAGATTAAAGGTCATTGACCATTCTCTTCTAGCTTGAAAGGATAGATCAGAGAGATCTGTAGTTATTCTAATATTCTTCCCCTTGTAGGTAATGGATTTCTTGCATCTGGCTGCTTTCAGAATTTTCTCTTACATGTTAATGTTAGTGAACTTAATTATGATGTGCATGGAGGATGTCTTATTTGGGTTCGATAATGCTGGGGTTCTGAGACTGTCTGCTATCTGAATTTCAGAATCTCTTGGCATGTCTGGAAAGTTCTCTTTCATAATCTCACAGAGAAGAGACTCTGTGCCTTGTGATGCCACTTCATTGTTTTCAGCGATCCCTATAAGGCGAATATTGGTTTTCTTCAAGTTATCCCATAGCTGTCTGGCAGAATGATTCATTTTTGCCTTCCATTTCTTTTCCTCTTTGTAGGTTTAGGAGCGTTCTAAAGCTTTGTCTTCAATGTCAGAAATTCTTTCTTCTGCTTGCTCCATTCTGTTACTGAGGGATTCTACTATGTTTCTCAGATCTTTAAGGGCTGCAACTTCTCATCTCAATGTGTCAAAATCTTTTGTCATTTGGTCTTTGAATTCCTTGACTTCTTGAGACAATTTTTGAAATGCCCTCTGAATTTCTAATTCCAACTTTTACTCAATTTTATTGGTCTTGTTTGCAATCCATATTCTGAATTCGATTTCTGACATCTCAGCCATCTGTTTATGCATAGTATCGTCATTTGTGTCCACCAAATTTTTCCTTGGGGGGTGGTTGATCTACTCTGGTTGTTCATGTTTTCAGAGCTTTTCCACTGAATCCGCCCCATGATTATCTTGCACTGTTTGGCTGGATGAGCAGATAAGGATAAGTTGGGTTAGGGGTTCTAGGAGTAGTGATTGGCCAGTCTTTGCCTGAAAGCTGAGACTGAGTCTGAACCTTTTCCCCTAGAGTTTTGCCAAGGACCTGTACAGTGCTACTGCCTGCAAAACTGGGGGCCTTCGTTTTGTGGTGGGGTTAAGTGTCTCTTTCTAATTTTCAGCTGGTCTCTGTCTTACCCTAGAGAATTAGTTACTTGGTGTTGGACTCTGATCTGTGGGGAAATACCAGCAGTTCGGTCATCACACCTCCCACAGACAACAATTGGAATAGGAAAATCAAACCTTCCCACTACTACACACTCAGGGTACCACTTTGGAAAATCCTTAGGTAATTGGCCCAGTTGAAGAGGTTTCAATCAATTGTCCCAGCCAGCACCAACCTCAAATAAAAGAGTTAAAAAATCTCTGGCAGAGATAGCAGGAGTCTGCTGGCAGCTCTAGTATAACTCGTTCTGGTGTTCTGAGAGCTCAGGAGGGCCTCGCCCAGCAAGTAAATTAGTTTGGGGAAGTAGATGCCTCCTTCCCCACCTTGCCCCTCTGTCACACCCAGTCTCTGGTAACCCTGCAGGACTGTGATCCAGTTCCCTCCAATGAGCAGATGCTCCAGAGGTTTGTGCCTGCTTGGGTCACAGGGGGGTCTGTGGCTCCTCTGCCAGTCCACCAAACTCTGTCACTGTTTGGCAGGGAGTGGTGAAGCCCGACAACCTGTGTACTTGATAGGGGCTGGGGCAATTCACTCAGTTCTAGCCCTGTCCCTGATTGATGTTGCTGGCAGAACAGAACAAGTTAGCAGAATTTTTCCCTTGGGGGTCAGACATTGGGCTGCAAATAGGTCTCACTCAGTCTGTGAGTTCCAGCCCTTTGTCTCAGCTTTCATCCCCTGAGGGCCAGTTGCGTCTGAGGCAGAGTAAAGCTGTCTCTGTGGGCTTTCTCAGTGTGTATATTCTAATCCCTGTGCTATGCCTCTGTACCACCTCGGCATATCCCTCACTCCAGAGTCTGGCACCTCTGCTGCAGGAGTGCACTGTGGTGGCTGCCACTGGAGAAGCTGCTCGACTTCCCCTGGCTGCCCCAAGAGACTGGGAGTGTCTCCTTAAAACATCCCCAGGGGTGCAAGCCCACTGCCATTGTTTCTGCCTCTGCAGCTGCCATTCTGTGCCTCAGGGGACCACCTCTCCAGAGGCCTCCTCTTGACTCACTTTCCTCTCACCACTCCTAAGCTGGATAATTAGCACAGATCAGCAACAGTCTGTGCCCCATCTACAACCTTAGAGAAAATGTCCAAGACTGGACTCCATTGAGGACAGACTTCCAGACCTCAGGGTGAGAGTGGAGGGGAGTGCTGGGAGTTCACACTTGCAGATAGAGAATATATATAGTTTTATACAGTTTTATGCCTGGCAGAAGAGTGCCATGGCACCCTAGTAGGAGTAGAAATTCTGGTTTTTAGAGGGTCTCTCCCATGGGGTAGAATGGGAGGACATCAGAATTCTGCTCACTTGTTTGTATGGAGGTATGGAGTATACTGCAAGCTATTCTCATGGGGGAGGGGATTCCCGTCCGCTTGGCAATGTGTTCTGTACCTTTTGTTTGTATCCGTGGGGTTGCAAGTTGCATTCTTCGATCTTCTCTTTTGGCTCAGATCCAAACCATTGGCTTTCTTGCTAAATTTCTGTCCTTTAACTCTCCTTCTGGATAGGAGCTTCTGCAGAAAGCTGGCTACAGACCGCCATCTTGGCTCCTCCCTTAGGTCACTTTTCTTAACACTTAATATAGAGTATATACAATGTTCACACATAAAAAGAGCTCATGGTGATATTTTAAGGCCAAATACCTTAGATGTTTGCTAAGGGATGAGCCCCTGAGCAAACATCTAATCTAAATTTGAATCTGGTTCCTATTTGCTGGACAGTCCCTGTGCCAATTCTCTGTGGTGGGTGGGAATTCCTCCTCCCTTTTCTTTCTTTTTTGTGAAGTGCTGTTCCCAGGACCTAGAGACAAGCCGGTTCGGGAATTACCCAAGAAAGGGGATCCCAGGAGCTCGAATCTGGCCTGGAATGTGGTGGCAAGAGTGTGGGGGCCCAGAGGGAGAAGGAAGGCTGGAGGGGCTCCACAGCAGAGGCACGGAGCTAGGGCTAGTGAAGAAGGAGTCACCAGTGTTGGAAGAGGTGCGGGATGAGGGCTTGGAAACAGCTGAGGATTTGCAGGGAGGGTTAGATGTGTGGTGGCTTAGAGAAGGGTTGGGGGGGCAGGCCTAAATCTTTTATCTTCAATCAATTTTTGTAAGTGTTGAGAGATGCAAGTCTAGTTTCAGTCTTTTACTTGTGGTCATGTAGTTCTCCTGGCACTATTTATTGAATAGGGATTCTTTTGTCCAGGGTATGTTCTTGCTTGGTTTATCAAAGACCAGGTGGCTGTAAGAGGTCAGTTTCAGCTCATGGATTTCTATTAGGTTCCAATTTACCAGTTATATGACCTTAGATAAAGCACCTATCCTGTGAACCTCATAGCATTTTATTAATAATGTTAGATATTATTCTTTCTTTACAGAGTCATTAAGTTATACTTTAATGGTTAATAACAAGGGTAACATTTCCAAAACTGTAGGCAAGTGAAGATAAAAAATTGTTATTATGCTAGATAATATGAGGTCTTATACATGCAATATTATGAAATGCATTTGTATTTTTAGAATTATTTTGCAATCTTAAATGTGAATAATTGCAAACTTCTTTATGGTCAAGTGTGTATAACAGGATCATCATAAATAGTTTCCTTTTTATTTGACAGAAGTGGAAATTTGTGAATTAGACTGACTATGACAACATGGAACTACATGTTGCTTTCCTCTCCTTGGCTAAATCGCCCTGATGGAGCACTTTGAGGATTGTATTGGATGAGCACACATAGCATCACTGAAAGAGAAAAATATGTGTGTTGTTATCGTTAAAGATAAATGTATCCGATCTCAGACCAAGCAAAAGAAAACCACTATCTCTGCTGACTTCACACAGCATAATGAATCGTTCCATTAGCTTTCACCAGGAAAATACCAAAATGATTTCACAGTCAGGCGTGCTGTGGTCCACTAAGGCTGTATGGTGCTTGAAACTGGATTCATTTTACCTCCTTAACCATGAAAATAAAATAATGAGGCTCGGCGCCTGTGGCTCAATGGGCTAAGGTACTAGCCACGTACAACTGAGCTGGTGGGTTCGAATCCAGCCTGGGCCCGCCAAACAACAATGACGGCTGCAATCAAAAAATGGCCAGGCATTGTGGCTGGCACCTGTAGTCCCAGCTACTTGGGAGGCCGAGGCAAGAGACTCGCTTAAGCCCAGGAATTGGAGGTTGCTGTGAGCTATGATGCCACAGCACTCCATCCAGGGTGACAGCTTGAGACTCTGTCTCAAAAAAAAAAAAAAAAAAGAAAGAAAAGAAAAGAATGAACCACTCAAAGGTGAGTGGGCCGTATATACAAAAATGGAGTAATTCTGGTGTTATTTTTCAAAGTTTTGCTATTTTTGTATTAAGAAAAATAAAAGCCTAGGAGATATTTTTAAATTGACCAAATATCCTTTTCAAAGACAAGACATAAAAGAATCAGTCCTGGGTGCATGCTGTTTGATAGCATAGTTGCTACCATCATTATTCCTAATTACTCTTGACATTTTGTCCATTATACCATGAGGTTCCTCTGAGGATAGAAATAATAAGCTGAAAGTGAAGACAAGCTAATTATCTATAGTGTATGAAGAAAAGTTGTGGGACTGTAGATGAAACATCAATTATGGAAATCGGTGATAAACCCTGACAGTGGAAATATATCTAAGAGATCATGCTTTGTCAAAAGTTTAGAAACCTTTGTTTCCATTTCCTGTTATTCCTCTTTTGCAACAAGAAATATGTACAGGAGCAGTAAAAACGGATAGTATAATAGGGAATGACTTTATAAATTATAATTAAATATAAACTTGAAAATACAATTGTTTTTTAAAAAATAATTAATTTATGTAAAATAATTATGTTGGCCCTGTTTCCATTGAAAGGCAATCAAAATAATTCAAATTTTATTCATAATAAATAATAAAACAGTGGTTAATTTTATAAAGACAGCCTTATAAACATTTTGTAAACAGAGTGGTAATTTTATGTATGTTCTTAACATAATATTTGACCATATTATACTTTGTATCTGAATGCGGATTGTGACAAAAGTCATTTACACTGAAACTTTGCCCAGGTACCCTCAGGCAAAGGTTAATTTATGAAAAAAAAACAGCTTCTTGTAATACTGGAAGTGAAGTAGATATTTCCTTACAATGCTATAACAATGAATTGGAAAATGAAGGTTTTTCTTGTTTTACTAAGAATCTTATGTATATTTTACATATTTTATGTTTCCTGCTTCCAATTCTCTTTTCCACTCCTTTCAAATTTGCACATTGTGGGAATGAATGCCATGAAGTGTCTGGTTTTTAAAGAACTCTGTAAATGAAGATGAAGATAAATCTCATCTCCACTAGAGCAACTTCATCAACTAACTATGCCTAAAGATGGGGAAATTGTTACAAACCAAGTGTGATCAGACTGCCACACCCCGGGTGTTTTTCTATGGATCTCAACATCAGTGTTGCCATCTCAAGCCGGAGCAATATTGCTAACCTAGACGCAAGAGGTTGTGGTTATTCAATAACACAGAGTGGTTTGATTGTTTCAATGACTATGTGAGAGAACTACTGGGATTTAGTGGAACAAGCAGGTGTCCCAATATGGAAGTCTATACAACGAAAAATCACCCTATATGAGAGAATGGAATACAAATGTTAGTGGGTGCCCAAAATGAACCTTGGTCCACAGAGAAAATTCTGGTCTTTTAATGTTTAGTTACTTGTATCTAATAATTTTTTTTAAATATTGTAATATTAATTTACAGAATGATAAGGTTGAGTGAGAATCCTTCATAACACAAACAAATATGCATATTCTATGGTGTATGACACAGACTCAAAATAAATTAAAATAATGCAAAAAAGTGTAAATATTCCTACTTTAGAAAATTAAATATCTACTAAGCAATACATGATAATGACCATAACCTCAGATTATCAATATATTTAGGACATTGCCTTGATTAGATCAGGTGAAGGGCCCAGCCAAAGCTTTAGGTTCTGTTGTTGTTATTTGCATCCTGTCCTCTTAGAGTGAAAATCCTTTCTGCTTGACTTCTTCAGGATAGTTGCAGGGGTGAAGATTCGGTGAGAAAAGCAGACTGTGTGTGTATAAGATCTGACAATTAAGTTTGCAAACTCATTTCAAGTATGGACTAGGCGCTGACGTTGGTGCATTGCTTCCCAAGGGGAGTACTTCAGAGATGACCTTAGTGACAGTCAGTGATGATGTATGGAGCACTAGAATGAGTTCATGAACTTAACTGTCAAACCTCATACACACACATACACACATACATAGAACACACACTTATATGTTTGTATATTCAGAAAGGGGAGGGGAGAAACAGGGCCCGTTTCACGGTTGAACCATACACAATGGTGTGATCTGTTCAACAGTGTCTATAGTCTAGTTATCAGCCCATCTGATGCCGGAGTTGAAAACAGGCAGTTGGGTGGGAAAAGGGATGTAAACTGAGATAGAACAAAAATAGGCTGGAAACCACGTGTACAAGCAAGCAGTTCTGATTTCCTCTACTGACATAAGTGTCCTGCAGAAGTTGGTGCCCTTTGTCATGGAGCTAAACCCAGAGTTGGCACTCAAATCTAAGAATGTGAAGGCAGATCTCGAAGAAGGCTCAGGAGTTGCAGGCCAAGTGGTAGCTCACTCCTAGGAGAGAAACCAGATCAATGTGCTCAAGCTACCCTGGCTGCTGCCTTACTTCCACCTTATTAAGTATCATATGAGGTTTTCTCTCATGACTCATTCTAGTCACAAACTTAAAGGGAAAGGCATTCTAGCATGCGTAGTTCAGCCTAGTCAGGAAGACACATTGCAAAGTCACCAAAATATTAACAGTCACTGAGAAGATGAGAATTGTTTCTCCCTGTCTGAGCTTACAATGATTTATACAACCTACTCTCACAGAGTAGGGCTGTGTTATAAATAGATGTACGTTGCCTGATTTGTAATAGACCAATGACAGGCAATGTAAATACGGCCTGAGTTGTAAATGGTTACACAACTCTAAGGTAAAGTCATTTTCAGTTCCTAATTATACGATTAATGTCCATAGAATTGATTCCTGAAGGAGTAAATTAATTTAATGCAATATGTTCTTTAGATGTATTTAGAATTTAGTGTCTGGAGTAATGTAGAATACTGATGCCACAGAACATGACAAATAATGAGGTAGTGCTGATTAATGTACTTCTGAGGTGCCTCCGATCTGCATCCAAGGGGTATTAATCAGCTTTACTTCATTGTTGCTATGCCTTGTTGCAATTATAAAATGATTCTTTGTTGTATCTATTTCTAAATTATTGATAATATTTATATTTCCATTGACAAAACTATATATGACCTCTGAAATGTGTGATAAATATTAGATAGTTCGTGCATTTATTTTTGATGGAGAATTCTATTATCAATTATGCAATTCAAGAATTGTAATTCTTAATGTATATTCCACATAGTCAAGTTCAAAGCCAAACTTGGAAATAATAAAAGTGATAGGATTTTATTTTATTTTCATTTTTATTTTCTTTTGAGACAGAGCCTCAAGCTGTTGCCCTAGGTAGAGTGCCATGGCATCACAGCTCACAGCAACCTCCAACTCCTTGGCTTAAGTGATTCTCTTGCCTCAGCCTCCCAAGTATCTGGGACTACAGACACCTGCTACAAGGCCCGGCCAAAGATTTTAAGCTGAAATACAACAAAATATTTTATTATAGATTTTACCTACAACTATAAAAAAGCACATTTGCACCTGTCTCCATTCTAGAACTTTCAAAATGCTACGTTATTTTTTTCTCTTTTTTTTTTTTTATTAAATCATAGCAGTGTACAAACTGCCACATTATCTACTTATGAGTGTCTACCCAGCTGCAGGATGTAATAGTTGAGAGCAGTTTGAAAAAACACATAAGTTTAGTGCATAAAAATTTTGGCAATAATGTAGCACAATGTTCAAAAACTTTAACTTCTAGTATTTTTCCTAAAACTGAGCTATTCGAGTTATGAAACCCATCATCTTTAAAGTAAGGGAAGGAAATGAGATAATATAAAACTATCATTCTCTATAAATTTATCAAATTTTTACTTCTAACTTTTCCTCTACTTTTAATTACGTAAACATGGATGAGACACATAAAGAAAATGTGTTATTTTTGAAGAGGAAGAGAAGAAAAAACATTGAGTACGTGGTAGCTTTGTCAACGAACAAAGGGGGCATGATGTGTACCTGTGGTGCTCTTACTACAGGCACGCAAGTCCTGCCGCTTGGAAACACAATTGTTCTTGTGAATAGTTGTTACTTTTCTCTTTATTGCCATTTTAGACAAAAGATTCTGAGTAAATCCCTCTTACATTGTTTGATTAATGAGAATTTATAAGACATGATAAAAAACAAAATCCCTTTGGAAGAGAATGGAGCTTGTTTTCTCACTGATACTTTAGGTCACAGACTAAATGAGGTTTTTCCAGGTAAGACTGAAGTTCATTGAGCCACTCTTAGAGTTTGCTGGGCAGAGTTTGTCTCGGGTTATGCACCCCCTGTAATCATACTCTGAGAAAGAGGAAATTAAGGATTCACTCTAGAAATTAACACGGAAAAAGCAGAGAAGAAAGTGAATTGGAGAAAGGATGGAATTAGGCTCCGATTCAGTTTAAATGAAGATATCCCTTAACCCACAGGTTAGCTCTAAAGATGGGATGAACCTTCATAGTTGCTCCATGTAGATCCAGTGGGGAATGAATGGCTATATTTGCACATGAATCAGTCACTGGACACAGGCAATCTGGGAAGCGGCCTGACTTTGAGAAGGATGATGCTAGTCAGGAGAGACAGGTCTGAAGAGGTGTCTGCCAGCTGAGAGATGTCTGGCAGCAACATTCTCACCAGCTAGAGGCGTTTGTCCATCAGAGAATCCACTGCAGAATGTTGTCAATTTCCTTCACACCCTCCACACCTTCTTTAGAATATCCACTTTAATTTCCTTAACCTGAACTATTGGATTAAAAAAAAAAAAAACAGACACTGAATTTTCAATTACTTTCCTAAGTAATAAATATTATTGGATCCATAAAAATATCAGATGAAGAAAATGATTAAATCTTAAGGGCAAAAAGAAAACAGAAGAATGAGAAAAAGGTTCAAAATAAAATCTAATAAAATTATATCAAAATGCAACAAAAAATCCAGAAATTATATAATAATATTTGACTAAATCATAAGAATAATATATGGTATTCAAGATAAGCAACTTCAAGAAGAAGCTTATTTCCTCTTTATTGGTTTTCACCAAAAACTTTAGAGAAGTCTTATTTGATAGGGGCACATGCGGGAATACATTCTGACCAGTGCACTGGGATGCCCTTGGATGTCCCAAGATTCAAGCCAGAACAGACAGATTCGATTTGTACAGTTTGAAAACACTCAAAAATACTAATTTTAAATAAATATATTCAGATTTTATTAAGATGGGTAGAAAAGATTGGTGCACACAAAACTGAAGCTTTCCTATGAAATAATTTAAAATATTTGAAAAATACCCTTCAGAAAAGTTCATAAAGGTTAAACATAGATTGAACACATTTTTGTTGGTAATCTTTTATAGTAAGTGCTGCAATAAAATTAATGTGTATGTATGAAAGTCAGAAAGATAACGTAGCTCTATTAAAAAATATACCAAACAATAAAATATTAGTTGTTTGCAATAATCTCACAAAATTTTACCTTCACTGATGGGAGGAATATTACCCTGAGAAAAAAATAATATTGTAAAAATTGTTTGCTATTATTCAGAGGGCTACTGTTTTTAAGTATTCCTGGTAAGTAAAATGGTCTTAGTTTCTGTTGTTATTATCATTTTGTCTTTTCAAATTTTGTGAAAGTTGTTCTAGGATTTGTTTCTCTCCTCTAGCCCTTGACTCCTTGAGGCCCAGGGGAATGTGGCTTTGTCTACTGCAACACCTATAATACTTTGCTTGTTAGCTTTTGTCCATGAAAGTACCAATGAATTAACAAATCTGTTCTGAAATTTCTGACGAGAGAATAATATTTCCCTTACTATGGAAGAGGAGAGCATAATGGTTTTCTGCTCCTTTCCACACATGAATAGTCCAGATCATATTGCCTTATAGTATGTACCCCTAAACCTGACAAGAGCATAGTCGGAAGACGATGCTTAGAGTGGTCATGAAACAACCATAGCAATTCTGAGTTTTATTTGAGGTAACAAAAATATTGTTTTCTCTCCATATAACCTTGATATAGGGGAATAAGCCCCAATTCACACTACATAATATGGATGGAAGATTTGTCTTCCATTTTAAAAAAATAGTTAAGATGAATGAAATTGTGGCTCTAATTATATGAACCAATTCAGACTAGGCAACAAGGAAACAAGAGTACAAGAAAAGTCAAATTCAAGGAGACTGAAAGATGGCAGTCTGTAGCCAGCTTTCTGCAGGCGCTCCTGTCCAGAAGGAGAGTTAAAGGACAGAAATTTGGCGAGAAAGGCAACGGTTTGGAGCTGAGCCAAGAGACAAGGTCGAGGAACACACATCAACACTGCTGGAGCGACCTGCGACCCCAAGGATACAAATAAAAGG